>JALIZH010000413.1:0-231163 GCA_030522465.1 Rhipicephalus appendiculatus
GCCAGAGGAATACGCTAAGGAAAGTTACGTATGATATTCCCATCATTACCCCGTAAAGCACCCTTCGTTTTGATAATACGGACGTCTGCCCACTAACGTGAGTGCTGACGTCACGGCAGATCATCTGCTACCTGTTAAACGACACTGTGGTCGTAGTTCCTGGTAAGCCCACGATGGGCACACAACTGCTTCACATACAAACACACCTTGATCCACTTCGTAGCGTTTGGCTCAAAGCCAAAAAAATTGCAGCACAGAAAATAAATGTTGACTGTTTCGCTTCAAAGCGACTCCAACAAGGCGTGGAATCTGCCTAATTTTCCTTGTAGCCTGTACAAACAATAAATAAGGACCATAATTTTCTTGGAAAACCAAAATTGTACCCATACTACTTTTACGGCAGCAGTAAAGTATGCGACGAGGAAAAAAAGTTAGACAAAATTAAGGCAGCTTGGCATTAGTGGTGCCAAAGCCTTGAAGGAAGTGTGGAACTGGGGCAGCGTTCTTTGTTCCTGTTTGGTTTATTGTTTATTTCGTCCTCTTATTCTCTCTTGTTCTCTCTTCCCGTTTATTGCCATTTATTTTTTTCACTTTATTTCGATTTATTTCCATTTTCCTTCCTATTTTTGTCCTTTCTTTTTCTCTCTTTTATTTTTCGTTTGCTTGCTCTTCTTTCAATTTATATACATGGTATTTTGCTCCTAAAGTGTTCCGCACTTGATACTTATAATCAAGATACTCGAAGAACAAGAGAAAGAAGATCTCTTTGGCGCGAGCGTGCACTCAGATGGTTGTGTTCCATGTGGTTTTGCCTGCGTTAGGCCAAGCGACGACGACAGCATAAGATCACAGCATACGACAGCATTCAACAGCCCAGCCCCATAAAGTGTTTTGCACTTGATATTTCTAGTAGTCTGTAGAAGAGTTATTTCAATAAGAAAATGTTTTAGAACAAAGTGTCACATTTCATATATGTAATGTTTTTTACGCAGCCGTACAATCCAGAACTGTAAATGGTGACGCCGACGTTCAATATGACGAATACAGCGGGGAGGATGGTGAGCAAGCTCAGAATGAGAATGAAAATGGTACGAATACGCTACGGCCGAAATTGCGGGAAAATGTCGGTGGAGGAGATTTTGACGAAATATCCGCCAACTAAAGACAAGGTGAGCTATCTTCCAGGCATCAACCAGGTCTATTAGCAGTCAATATGATTTCCTAGCACAATTCAAGAGAAGTACTGAGTTATGTACAAAGACCCTGAGAGAGCCAATAACTCGCACTGCCAAATTGTATCGATGGCACGCGGAGTGAAAACTGTGAAACATAAACTTTGGCTCTTTGGATGAAGACTTGATTGCGTTGGTGATAGAAATTTCAAAGTTGCAGTCTCAACGTGTGTAGAACGTGTGTAGGTATTACCTACCAGCTTGTGTTATTAAATGCGAGGCATTTCTTTGCGCATTCTAAGCACTTTGGCGTTTCTATCTATCTATCTATCTATCTATCTATCTATCTATCTATCTATCTATCTATCTATCTATCTATCTATCTATCTATCTATCTATCTATCTATCTATCTATCTATCTATCTATCTATCTATCTATCTATCTATCTATCCAACAAACTTTGCCTCGCAAGAAAACAGTGCTGCATGCATATTACCAGCCTTCTGAACCATGCGTGTGTCTCCCTGCTCGGTCTCTGAGCTGGACCGGTGAGCGCTGCAACCGTAGTTGTAAATATATCTTGTAGATAGTCTACAGTGCAAGCGACTCGTCATTCACGTAACATCTTTGGTGGAGGTGCAACGTTCCCCTTACTCGTCCACGAAACTACGCAGTGGCGGCATCGTCCAGCTTCCGGCCATGGTGGTGGTGGTGGTGGTGGTGGTGGAAAACTTTATTATAAAAGAGAGCGTATGAGCCTCCGAAAGGGCCCTACAGACTAGGTGACATCCTCAGTCAGGGACGTCATTGGACAATACATCTGCTTTTGATCGCGCAATCATGGCCTGTTGGGCCCTGAGGTCGGAGCAGCTAAGCAGCGTCGCCTCCCAGTCCTCTTGCGTAGGGTTGGGGAGGGGAGAAATGGCTGTGTTCATTTGGCAGGCCCATACCATATGGAAGACATCGGCTGTCTGCCCACAGTGCTTGCACCTGCCGGTGACTATGGGGTCAAAATATTGCAGTATGGCTGGGCATAGCAATGTGTTCGTTTGTAGGCGGCGTAGAATTCTTTCTCCCGCTTTATCCAGACCCTTCGAGGGGGGGGGGGGGGGGGGTGGATACCGGCAATGCTGTCTTCCCACGACAACCTGTATTCATCTCCATCTGCGGCGTCAGCGACAACGAATGTCGCGGTGTCCCACCTCCGTGATCCCGGGGCATTCTCTGCCCAACCTGGCCATGACGAGGACTGTTGGCTTAGCATGTATGAACGGGTTAGTCAAACTCACCAGTGGGACCCTACCATGATGCTCAACAATGTTACCTTCTACTTGGTAGGAGCCCCGCGTGTCTGGTTCATTAATCATGAGGCATAGTTCGCAACCTGGCTCGCTATCCGTGTCCAGTCGCCAACTAAATCGTGTGCCTTATACATACAGGAACTTCTTCCTCAATGCTGAAACGTGGACGAGGAAATGCCTGAAGTTGACAATGTGGGTGAGATGCTAGAGGGAATCGCAGACGACGCTTTCAGTTTGCGCGTATACACCAGCGTCTCGACCGGAGACCTCATCATAAAAGAATGCTGCTGCCGGTCTGTTGCTGTGCCGTCAGTTTTCGCGAAATCTCGGAGACCCCGCGGACGCCACCGGCCAATTTCTCGGGTTTGATGAGGCACCTAAGACCTTCTTCTAAAAATATCTAACAAACTGGATGGTCACAGCTGCTCGCAATTTATCGCAAGCGTAAAGCTAATATCCCAGCTTTCGTCGTGACCAGCGATAAGTTGTTCTTTTCTCCTCTTTAATTTAGCTTTTAATCACAATTAGCAGCCCTCAATATAAAACAAAAATTCATATGCTGAAGCTATCGTTTCTTCATCTTCTCTCTTCATGAGTGGCATTTGGTTGAGTGCAAAAAACAAAACAAAAGAAAACGTGCTCCTCAATTTATTTTCTCTTTTACAAGGACAAATACTTTTGTCTACAAAACATGTCGCGTTACAAAAATATACAGTTAAAGTGTGTACGCGTTTGGAGTACTCGCCAAAATTGATATTGCAATTGTGGATGAGCGTGAAATCAGTAAATCATTATCTGCTTTAGTCTATCTCATTAGATTTATTTGTAAGCAAGTTCGTAAAACAAATGAATATATTGCACTCTTTTACAGATTGAGAAGCCAGAACCAGGCATGCAGTTAGTCACATAGGAATAGCAAAATGCCTGCAATAATGGCATCTGACTTTCTAATAAAAAAGCAGTTGCACATGATATAGTGCTGAACTTTATGTTTCTGTGCTTATTCAACGTAAAACACGCTCTACATTCAAAATAAGAAGAGACAAAAAGACAAACAGCCGGGACATTGCTTATAAATATTTCTATTTCCCTGCATTTTAAAATCATCGCCTGCTAATATTAGCAACTGCTGTGCTATGTTGATCCCTTTGTATATATTGTTGGTTCAAATGCTCCAGCCATGAAGCTGCCAATAGTTTAGATAACTTAGGCTATGTAGTTAACCACTGCGGAAGTGGGGAAGAACATTCTGTCTATTAGAATTCAACAATAAGGAACGCGTATTATAGCGCACCAGAATAATCGCTGAAAGGCAAAATATGAAATAATATTGTCTCTTTTATCATGTTTTTTTTAACACGAAAGTGTTTTATGCCGGGGTCCACAAAGACTTTAGTGACGTATTTCCGTCACGGATAAGACGTTGATAAAATGGACGCAACCAAATGAGACAGAAAAAAAAACTTTTAGAATAATGTTCCCCCCAGTCCGGAATCGAACCTCCGACTCCTCGGCTTGCGACGGTATGCACCCGATGCTCTACCGACTGAGCTAACAGGCAGACGAAAGGCGCTGTACAAACGCGCCTTATATCTCTCACACAATCTATCTCGCTCGGTGCTCTCTGTTCGCGGGGCCTGTGCGGTGCCGCCGTCTGTGAGCGATGAAGAGAACTAATGCGGCATGACACTTACTAGCACCGATAGGTAACGATTCGTCGACGACGCAGTTGAAGAATAGGTCATGGTTAAAGCGTCTCGATAGCAGCAACAAACACTGGCCGCGCTAGCATAGGGGAGTCGCCCTAGACGCAGTTATGTGTTACACTAGTTATGCTCTTTGCCTTTCGATTCGTGTATAGTGAACTAGAACCACTCTAGCTTTGTGTAAGCTTGTGACGGCTCGTCGCCGGTGTAGTGCAGCTTGCCACTTGCACCAACGATGTTTCGCCGCCGACTACTTTGAGTGCGATAGCACCGACTAATAAAACTGCTGCAGTAAGCTGTGCAGACAGGGGATGATGTCGACGGACGAATGTGGTATCCTTGGTGGAGCGATACGGAGGCCAGCGGGACGTGAAACGCCTGCGCGCGTTCGCGGCTCAAGCTCTGCCTCCCGTGTTGCCTGAAGCGCAGTGTGGTAGTGTATGCATGAGCACTAGGCGTAGGTTACCGCATCACTCGGGAGCGCACGCCGTGCCGTTTCTCTCGTTAAATGACGGCGCTTTCAAGAAGTGCACAGTACCATGGTTTATTACATGCTTGTTGATGTCATCTTTGCGCGCGATTCGTGATACGCTGTGTCCAGGTATAGGTTCAAAAAGTTAAAAACTACCACAATGGTTAAATCGTGATCATGGACGATAGTAGTCCCGATGGAGATGTGGCTAGGCGTCGATGTGGGTGCATCGACGTCAAACGTTGCTAAAGCTGTAAAACACCAATAGACATCGTACAAATTCTCATAATCACTACACAGTAAGCACTACTTCTGTGGGGACACTTTTCACTTTCGTGTAATACCGATTCCTATGACGGAGGAATCAGCCATGTTTTTTTCTATTGGTTATTCTTATGCCTGGAATTGGTTGCGGAAATACGTAACTTACCTACCAGCTGCTGTACTCTTCGTTCTTCTTTTCTAGTGTACATTTTCTGCACTGGACCTATTGCTGCCGTACTACAATACATCCCAAGTAAACAAGATAAAGCTTGGTGTCCAGTCAAGCCTTCACAGCAACAGCGCGGCTAGTAGCCATTTCTCCCCTTCTGCTTAGACTTCGTTTTGGGCTAACAACACCAAATAATGCGGAACCCCCCTTCTACCAAAGAAAATAATAGTTTTCTAATTAAGGCCACACTGACAGCCCCCAGAAAACCTACATAATGGCGTGTTGGCAAAACAATGTTCATTTAGTTTTCAAGGAAGTCTTTTCTTCAGAACTCAAGACCTCAATATGGCTTTCACATGAGGGTGTGGTCAAAGAAATACAACAACGCTTAATCATTAGCATGATAAATATTAGCACTTTACGACTGTTTCAAGCTGGGTGAAATTTCTTAACGTGCCTAATGTGAGTGGCAAGGTCATTCCAGCCTTGTACCGCATGTAGAAAAATATCCAGCTGACCCAACATATTGTACGGATCAATTTCCCGCGAAGCAGCGAAACAGTGGAATCATATGCCGGATTTCTGGCATTGCCCCAAGCGTTACAAAGTAAAGCCTCTGAAACTTCGTAAAGCAGCGACAGTCTCCTCCTCCTCCGCTCTCGTTCCTCCTGTTTCTCCTCTCCTTAAAACCCTTTTTTTCGAAAGTGGCACCACCTACCTTGATTCTGCGCAGCGAACGCCCCTTTCACGGAGATAGCGCTTGCTTGGCAGGCAGCGCCCTGTAAGCACTCGCACCAGCCGTCTAGCACTTTGAATCTTTTTTGTTTTATTTAATTGTTGTTTCGGAGATGTTATTGCTTTTATATAGCGCCGGATACTCCTTTTTCGCACTTATATAATTGGTGAAGATCACAGCAATGCAAATATATACATAAACGAAATCCAAGGGAGAGTTCTCGTGTCTTCTTGTAGAGCACAGAAATTTTCTCCGGTGGCGCACCCACTTTTATGAACTACACCTTTTGCTGTTTCATAACTTATTCTAATATTACCTAAACGATCGTTAACGGCGGCCCATGACTGCACTGTGTAGTGCTGTATAGGGTATACAATACGTGCCGAGAGCATTCACTATGACTGTCAGTGCAAGCGACAGCTCATGGCTTCATTGTAAGAATAATGCACGCACATAACGAGTGTTCTTTGACACGTGCTTGCTTTTCATTGGTAAATTTAGGACTCTTTTCATTAGTAAGATGTACTTGTGGGCTTCTTGGTTGATCATTACGGCAAATGGCAGGGCGCACCGGGTGAAACGACGAACACGAACGTCTTTTTTGTGTTCGTGTTCATCGCTTCACTCGGTGCGCGCTGCCATATGCCGTTGTATTTTCATCGGTAAATTCCAACTCCCGGTACGCACTGCAGTCCCTGAAGTCACCGCTCGCGCAAGATCAACCAGTTCTGGACATCAGCCGCCTTGGCGAAACTCACAGGGTCCCTTATGCATTGGCCTAAAATAATTCGAAGACGAAAGTCATCGTCTTCATGTTTTTTTTCTTTTTGTGAAGTATTTATCCTCCCCCTCTCCCCTCCAGACAGCTTTCTGAACGTCACCTTGTTATGCGCTGCCTCCGTGATTGGCCCAACGATCACGGAGACGCCAGTGACGTTAATGTGCCGTCACAAGTTCTGGAGAACTGCGACGTCATGACGACCTCATATGGAGACGTCATCGTTCGATGATTTTAGATGTGAAGCATCTTATGGCGAAGCTTAATCCGGTGGTGGTGTGCGGCGTGACCACCCTTAGTGCGCATGCGCAAACCCTTTCAAAAAAATAAAAAACCTCCTCTCCCCCTCTCCTCTAGGCATCCCTCCCCGCGGCAACCACACCCTCACTGCGCATGCGCCTCCCCTCCTCTCTCCCCTCCTACGCTCCTCCTCTCTCCTATAGGCATCCCTGCCAGTGGCGTCCACACTACCACTGTGCATGCGCGTCCTCCCCCCTCTCTCTCCTCTCCTACGCTCCCCCCCTCTCTCGCCTCTCGACGCCGACGCAGGCAGCGTCTGCTAGCGAGTTTCTTGGTTGGAAAAACCGACTGCTCGCGCTGTACAACCGTTCACTGGCCACCCCGTATATATGGAACTGGAACTTGACCTGCAAGGTGGTGCCGGTGAGAGATTTCTCCTGTGCGTTGCTGAACAATAAAAATTCGCAGCGTGCGCGTTAACTAAAAGCGGACTGCGGCTCTCTGTGTCCAGTCGGAGTCTTCTGTCTCTCATTGCCCATTAGCAGCGATTGGCATGTTCCAGTAGGAAACACCGCTCCATCACTGCGTGATTTGCACCTCCCCAGTTTTCTCTCCTGCACAACGCTGCGATGAGCGCCAGCGTCAACGCCGCCGCCAGTGTAAGCGTTAGCGCCCGCTGCTTCGCATCTACACATGGTTCCCTTTAGCGGGGAGATGGTGTAATTTTTTGCATCACTCGTGCTGACGCGGGACGCCAGAGGGCCATTTTAGCGTTTGTTGAGGCGTCTACGGCTTTCGCCTTAATAATGCGCGAGCAGGCATAGATCATTTATGGTTGATGCATTCGTACAGCGTTAGCTGTTTCGTTAAGTGAAAATGCACCAATCATATTACGCAAGAGCGCCTTATGTGTGCATGTGACATACAAACTATATCGATGCATGAACGAGCAAACGAATGAATGAATTGGCGTTCCACCGTAAGCGATTCCTTCGCGACAGCTGCACTCGCGGGATATAAAAATTCATAAAAGTAGCACGTAAACTTTTGCGCACAATGGCACGTATACCTGAGGTTCCTAAACGATCACCATTACCCTGCGACTCGGTTGGGCACACACGCTTTGCATAGCTACCTTTGCATCGCAAGTCCACCGGCTGATCGGTCAACGTAAGAGAGCCAGAGAAAGCTATTTGCTCTGAGATAAATGACCACGCAACAAAAAATAGACGGTGAGTATCAATGTTAACGTGAGCTTTCGCAATAAAGCCCTGTTTATTCAAAAGAGCTGCACCGAATCTCGGAGTTGCGTCATCACAAGCGGTAACGAAACGTGCGCGAGAGATGAAGACGCACTGAACAATGAACTGTGACATGCCTACGGCATTGGAGCGTGCGTCGCATTGCGCGAACCTCGACGGATACTCATAGTTTAAGACTCGCAGCTTACCTCGCAAAGTCGAGTCGAAAATATCGGCCTAACGTTCTTTCAGATTCTGTGCAACCAAGTCTTTCGTCACAACTCTTTGCGCTTGCTGGACGGTGCCATGACGAGCTTTTAAATGCGAATGCATTTCTTAGTCGGGCTATGTCAGGCATCCGGCGGCGGCGTCCGCGCGCCGGCAGGTGTTATCTCTCCGCTCTCACTCCCTCTCTCATAGCAACAGCTGCGGGCGCGCGCGCTTATCCTCGCCCCTAGCAACCGGAGCAGGTGGGCGGAGTAGCGGAGAGTGAGTGGAGAGGAGGAGCGCGCTCTGGTGCGTGAGGGCGCTCGCATCGCGGGAGCTCGGCGGAGCTATATATGAAAAAAAAGTTTAAAAAATAATAAAAAAAAAGAAAAAAAAGGCGCTGCGCCTTGCTCCCTACCGGGCTGCAGAAATTAGGCGCGTTTTCCTTCGAACCACAACCACCATATATAAATGGAGTGAAGCGCGCGCGAAATGCATTCGCATTTCCTCACGATTCCCTTCGGGGAGCTGGGGGGCATTTTTTTTTTACGCCTTCGCTAGAGTTCATCTTGCATGAGAAGGTGCAGCACCCGCCCATGACAACGAACAACGACGTCGGTCTTCTCTGAAAAGGATTTCACAATCACAACGCGCACGGAAGGACAAGTGCGTATCCAGAAAACACATGCGTTGTACACCAGCTAGTGCACGCTTCTAGAGCAACGATGGCAGCCAAGAGTCACTGTAAACAAAGGAACGCCACGCGCGGTCCCACGTGACGGCAGTTGGCCAATACTGACTTGGGGTCAGAGTCGGAGAGGATGGAAGAAGGAGAAAAGAAAGGAGGCGCACTTTTAGATGTGAAGCATCTTATGGCGAAGCTTAATCCGGTGGTGGTGGTGGTGGTGTGCCGCATGGCCTCTCTTACTGCGCATGCGCAAACCCTTAAAAAAATAAAAAAATAAAAAACCCCTCTTCCCCTCTCTCTCCTCTAGGCATCCCTCCCCGCGGCAACCACACCCTCACTGCGCATGCACCTCCCCCTCCTCTCTCCCCTCCTACGCTTTCCCCTCTCTCCTCTAGGCATCCCTGCCCGCGGCATCCACACTCCCACTGCGCATGCGACGCCGACGCAGGCAGCGTCTGCTCGCGAGTTTCTTGGTTGAAAAAACCGACTGCTCGCGCTGCACAAACATTCACTGGCCACCCCGTATATATGGCAATGGATCTTGACCTCCAAGGTGGTGCCGGTGGGAGATTTCTCCTGTGCGTTGTTGAAGAATAAAAATGCGCAGCGTGCGCGTTAACTAAGAGCTGACTGCGGGTCTCTGTGTCCAGTCGGAGTCTTCTGTCTCTCATTGCCCATTAGCAGCCATTGGCATGTTCCAGTAGGAAACACCGCTCCATCACTGCGTGCTTTGCGCCTCCCCAGTTTTCTCTCCTGCGCAACGCTGCGATGAGCGCCAGCGTCAACGCCGCCGCCAGTGTAAGCGTTAGCGCCCGCTGCTTCACATCTACACATGGTTCCGTTTAGCGGGAGATGGTGTAATTTTTTTTCCCTCGTATGTCGCTACTTTATGAAGTGGTTTCACCGCCAGGAAGGGCACGCTACGTGGAGATGATGTGTATATCATACGCAGCTATCGTAGGCGTATTCGCGCTACGCTTGACTTTGGCTTGAGAAGTCATAGATATGTAATACTGCTTCATTGATATAAAAATTTTGGCAGATACCATGAACTGTGGGAATTAATTTCATGCGAAGCACTCAGTGAGTAGAATTACAACTTGTTTGTTTCGTCCTTGACCCAAGCATTACGAGTTCGATTGATGTACTCGTGTAAATTCAGTAGTTGCGGGCATATCGAAGGATTACCCGGAACGTAGAGCTCACTAGCGCCTAAAGGGGTAGCTCATGATCCCATGAATGTTTGCTACGCATGTTACAGCACGCAGGCTAGTTTTATCGCAACGAAGTGGACGCTACGGTGCTGTCAGGTGCGTATCACGAGTAACGGACTTAGACGTATTCCTCCAAAATCGACCAGACCTTGACTGTTGCTTGCTGTGTCATAGGAGTAGATATATAATAGATGGTACATTGTTATCAACGTGGTTAACCAGCGCTGCAACCCCAACTGATATTGCTCCAGAGATGACAACAATATACGGTCTCTTACCGCAGCAGCTTCAAGCGCTGGAGTAGCTCTGTGGTAGGGTACTTGACTGCGACGCGGAATGCATGGGTTGGATTCCAGCTGTAGCTGTGATTTCCACACCTTTCGTCTGTGGAGGTTTTCTGCGGCACGGGCTCTTTAACGCTTCCCTGTAAGCCTTTCCAAAGTCCATTCTCGCCGTTACTGGGCGGATATAGGCTATAAATCACGTGTGATGCATACCCGGATTCCACAGGCCGTGCTTGGCGGGTATGTGCAACTAGTTACTGAGGGAAAGCGTTTCATTACGCTCACGACGAGCATGTCTTGATATTCATTTCATGATATGTGAATCGTGTTCGCCATGTACTTATGTCCTCCTATGATAATTTATCTTGATATAAAGTTGAGGAGACGACCACGAGAGAGCCCAGATGTAGGTTTACAGATAGATAGATAGATAGATAGATAGATAGATAGATAGATAGATAGATAGATAGATAGATAGATAGATAGATAGATAGATAGATAGATAGATAGATAGATAGATAGATAGATAGATAGATAGAAGTGACAGTTGTACGAAGGCCAAACCTTTTCTGGTGACATGCATTCACTTTGCTAGTCCATTATAGGTCACAGGAAGCTATATTGTGCTATTCGCTTGGGCTGTCACTCGGCACCACACTTTCAGTTTGTCGAAGGCATGACTACAGAAAAGCTCTTGTGTGCCTTGAGATGGTTTATTTCGAGAAGAGGATTGGGAAAGACTATATACAGCGATAATACCCGAGCATTTATGAAAATATGAAAAGGTACTGGAGAAATGGTGGAAGGCTGTTCGAGACCCACATGTAACATCTTTTTTCTCATCATCGAAAATTCAGTGGGAGTTCCTGTACCCAAGTACTCCTTGGTGGGGCGGTTGCTATCAGAGATTAGTACCCTCTGTAAGGAAGTGCTTGAGAAAAATGCTTGTACAGAGAGTCGTGTGTTACGCCGAGCTCAGCACGCTTCTAACAAAAGTAGAGGGCTGAACTGGTGTCGTTTAAACGCCAACTATCAAGGGAACAAACCGTCCTCCTCGCTCATGGGTTAGTCTTCTCCCTTGTTTTCGTAATGGCGGTGGTGGCGCGTTGGGCCGCGCTCGGAGAGTTCGACGATCTAGGAACTACGATAACTACGCCGCGGTGCTTTAGAAGATATGCACGTATGCGTGGATGGGCGTGTGCATGGTGCTGCTTTTACGTTTTGCTGCACGTATGAAGTCAGGAGCTCGTCTCGTCACGTGATGACGCCGTCGACGCCGTGTTGTATATATCTGGCTTATTCAAGGCACTGCGGCACTGCGTCGCCACCGGCTGGGAATGGCGGCCGGGAATACATTAGGCCTATCGGATCCATGATTTCAATCAGGCTCTGTGAAGAAATCGGCGCTGCATTCTTACTCAAGTAAGTGATTATACTTTATTCTGCCGTACCTGTCGCGTGCGCGAAACGCATCGCGCTTTTTGGCAACGGGATCGATAGTGTTGTATATCGCGCACACGAAATACCCCACGAAGGTCGGCTTGGGTGTGAGCTCGCCTGTGCTTTGTGACTGCCTGCAAATCGGCCGCCATTGCCGTCGGTCGCCTGGACGCTCGCTCATCAAGTGTTCGCCCCGGTGATGAACTGGGGACTCGCGATAATGGGCAGAGGCCTCGCCGCCGCGGCGCGACTCGTCTAAAACGCATTTACGGTTGCCGGCAACGGGCTTGGTTGTATGTCGCGCGCTTGAAGTGCACCGGCAGCTGGCGGGGACTTTAGCTGGCCGACTAAAGCTGTGCTTCGGAACTCTGTCGAAATTTGTCGCCATTACTGTTGGCTTCCCCGTGACTCGGTCGCAAGCAGCTCGGCCTCGACGCCGTTGTGGTGGCGGTCCCGGCGGCGGCCTCGCGTTCGCTCGCTGTACTCTGCCGCTCGCTCAAGGAACTAGGTGGAAATTTATCGCCATTACGGTCGTCTTCTTCGCCGCTCGCTCGGAAGCAGCTTAGCGCCGTTCGTGGCGGCGGCCCAGCGTTTTGCTCGCTGTACTCCGCTCGCTACTCGTAAGCAGCTCGGCGGCGGCCCTGCGTTCGCTCGCTCTTCTGTTCGGGGTTCGCTGGCGGCAGAAGCTCCGCGTTCGGCCCCGCGTTCGCTTGCTCGAGCAATACGACGTCGCTCGCATGAACTCGCCGACTCGTTGGCGGCAAGGCAGTTCGCGGCGCCTCGGCGTGATGGCTGCGGCTGTTGCGCTATGTGGCTCGAAATGCGTATTTGATGATGTGTGACATCACGGTGAAATTATTTGCATGCCATATTTTAGACGTCTGTTTTTATTTCACCTTGTACGTATTTGCCATGTGCGTGCATCTTCGTACTCTCTCTCACGTGTGACTAACTATTCGCCATCTTTTTTGTGGAGCGGTTTTCCACACCGTGCTGTGGGCGCTGGTGCGTGCAGTGCCAGTTATCTATCGCTTCCATTGGAGCAGCTTCACAAAGAGGCAGTACGAGATATGACAACGCGGCTGGACCTGTATTTGACATTTCACAGTGAATTCACCGAAAGAATGCAGAAACTTTATATGTGTATAGAAAAATAAAACAGTTGATTGTCTCACTTTTGTCTTACGTTGTTGCATTGACTGCGAAAGCAGTGAAACACGCAAATATTTAAAGCGTGTTCTTTTCCGCGCCATTTGTTGCTCACTGCGGAGAAAAACACACGAAAAAAAGTATTAAGCCTTGCGGAAAGTAACTGTCGAAAATCATCCTGGGGTTAAAGTATCATTTGAACTGGGGATAAAAAGTTCATCTGAGTGGAGTATCTGAGTGGACCGACCGTTCATCCGGCGAGGTGCAACTGTGGGGACTAACTGTTACCCGCTAAGGTGTAAATGTGAGGACTAAATGTTAGTCCCTGGAGGGGACTAACTGTTAACTTGTGGGGACGAACTGTTAGACCCGGTGCCGTTAGTCCTTAAAGGAACTAATGGTTGTGGCAGCCCCATTAGTTCTCAAAGGGACGAACCACACACCCTTTTAACACCCTTTTGCCTTAGAGTGTAGGAAACTTCGGCGTCAACAAAGCGAAACGCACTGACTTGCTGAAGGAATGAAACTGTTCTTATCGGTGAAAAACAATGACCTCGCAAAATTTGCGGGTTAGCAAGAATAAGATACCTACGTGGCGGACGCAATGGGAATGTTGTCTCTTGTCCCCTTCGTTTGTCGGGCGGAGCAAAAGTCGACCGCCATGTTCAGAACTTCAGATGCTCTGTCCATTGGTAGGGTTTCCTCGATGCGCGCGCCCCCTTGGAGGGTGGAGCCATTCTTTGAGGGGGGTGCATGCCGCCTTCCGATCGGCGGCCGCCATTCGGCTCCCCCCCGCCTCGTCGCGGCTGCTTGAGTGAGACAGGTGCGCGGCGTTTTCTCGGACAAAATGCCCGGGTGTTGCGTGGCCACAGTGCACAAACCACTCGCGAAATGGCTTTAAGATGTTCAGATTTCCGAAAGATGCGAAAAAGGCGACTCCTGTGGCTGGTAAAGATCACGCGCGACAAGTGGCAACCCACGGACCGTTCGTGTTTGTGCAGGCTGTTATGCCATTTCAGCATTTGGAGAGTTATAACTCGTCGCGCTTACGCTGGCCTTCTCGCTCGACGTAACTCGCCGCAACGTATACGTTGCCGAAAGAATACTTTAGGGGCACTCACTATTTCGGGGCACTAATTGTAGGTCCAAAAACGACGCCTTGGCGTTTCTCAGCTGGTTCCCGGACGCGTATTGCCGAACGGTGACGGTGTATGTGCGTGTGCGTGTGTGTGTTTGCGTGTATGTGCGTGTACGTGTGTGTGCGTGTGTACGCGTGCGTGTCCGTGTGTGCACGCACGCGCGTGTGTGTGCGCATGAGTGTGCGTACGTGTGTGTGTGCGCGTCCGTGTGCGTGCGCGCGCCCGTGTGTGTGTACGTGTGTGCACATCCATGTCGTTGAGTGTGTGTATGCGTGCGTGTACGTGTGTGTGCATGCGTGTGTGGGTTACTTATGTGTGCGCGTGTTTGTGTGTGCGTGCGTGTCTGTACGTGTGTGTGTGTGCACGCACGCGCATGCGTATGTCTGTGTGTGTGTGTGTGTGTGTGTATGCGTGTACGTGTGAGTGCGTGCCTGTGTGTGTTTGTACGTGCGTGCGTGCGTGTGTATACGTGTGTGTCTGTGTGTACGTGCGTGTGTGTGTGCACGTGTACGTGAGTGTTTGTGCGTGTGCGCATGTACGCGTGATTGAGCGTGCATGTGTGTGTGTGCTTTCGAGCATGTGCGCGTGCGTTTCTACGCGTTTGCGTGCATGTGCGTGTTTACGCGTGCGTGTGATTGTGTGCGTGGGCGCGTGCGTGCGTGTACGTGTGTGCATGATTTAATGCCATAAATTTCATGATTTAATACCATAAACGTAGAGCCCCAATAGTATAATATGTATTCAACAATTTTTTGCCCATCTGTTATTTACAGTAAGGTAAAAGAAATGAAAACAAAATTCAGAATACTGTGCGTTGCAGAATCCGATCCGTAAATGGGGTAGCTGATGAATAATTCGAAAACAAGATCTGAAAATATGGTGTGCAATCGCAGTTTTTCTCTTTTCTCGTGACATCACGTGATTTTTTTTTTCTGTTTACGACCGGCAGGCAAACTGTTTTTACACTTTTGTGGAAAGCACAAAACACACAGACACAATGAAAGGCCATGGAACTTGGGTGCGTGTGTTTTGCATCTTTAACCAATATAAATAGTTACCGACTAGCCCAAGAAGATGTTAATTGAAGGTGTTAACGTGGCTGGCGTGGACGGTAGTTTTCTGCTGCGAGCAACTCCAGCTGCTAATGTCGCTTTAAAAATAAAGATTAGAGAATAGAAATCTGAGACCTTCACACTCCCGATGCGAAAACTTTGTATTTTTGTCATGTTGTTTGAGTACCACTCGTTTTGACGCAACGAAATCGGCATGCAGCCGCGCGACGCCCGTTGACTGCCTATCGTGGCTATAGGCACCGGGCGCGGGGACTGGTGGCGCCTCTTTCGGTGGCGACGGGGAACTAATGGAATGGGAGTGCCGAAAAGGGCGCAGGCGCTTGCTGCGGGGGCGCGGGGCTGGACGTTCGTTTCTCTTCATTGTGCTCTCGTCGCTTGGGTCGTGCGCTGCCGAAATCTACGTGTGCGCGAAGACTGAAGATTACAATATCTTAAGGGTCGGCGAAGGATCGAAAATAAATGGAAAACATAACAGGAACGGGGGGCGTGCAAAACTACAACTGAGGAACAAGTGAAATCGGCGAAGCATCCAGTAAAGACGAGAACGGAATGGGAGACGTACGCTCTATTTTTTTAATGTTAGGGGACAATGTTAACGTATAGACAGAATAACAAAGTATTAGGAAAAAATTCGGCAGATCCCACATATTGTGGGAACCGATTTTATCCGAATCAGCGAGTCTATGCTGCATTTTTTTTTTAGCTTTAAGTCACGCGTAACGAGGTGTATCGACGTGTTTTTTTAGATGGAGTTGTGTGCACATAGTGTGCTTAATAAGCATGCCGACTACACTGACGTTTAAAGGCTAACTTGTGGTCTGACGTAATGTTAGCGCTCATGTTAGAGAACAGACGTCAGTGTTATTGAAACGAAGCGCACGCTACGTTGCGATTCACATTTCGTGCCGATGCTGTGTATATCATACGCGTAGCGTTGATCAGAGTATTGTTCCGGGTCGAGCAACGCTTGAATATAGCTTGCAGATTCATAGGAGCACATATGTAATGTTTGGTTATAAAAGCGGAGCCACCATTGAAATCAAAGGGGTACATAGTAGCACAAACTTAGAAAATAAAGACACGAGAAAACAAGTACGAGGGAGCGCCCGACCTTTCTGCTCCCTCCCACTTCTTTTCTCGTGTCTATTTTCCAAGTTTGCGCTACTATGTACCCCTTTGATGTTAACCAACTCGCCCAACAAGAAGTCTTAATAAAACCAAGATTGGCGTTAAGCCGACGTAACGCCTGTTTCATGTGAGTACATGAGTAATGTTTATTACCTTGTCATGAAATTAGATAGCCAGCGCTGCAACCACAATTGACGTTGGTTGCACCGACATTTTTCTTGCGCATAGGATCTTTTCAAAAGTAATTTCAAGTCATGGCTTGGCTCTGTGGTAGAATATTTGATATCCGCTCAGAGTACCTGGTTTCGGCTCCTGCTGAGAACCGGATTTCTATTCTTTGCATACGTCGGGTTCACGTGGCTGATGCCGGATTTTTTGGACATGCACCCGCTTAAATTATCAATGTCTGTTCTCGCCGTTCCTGGGTCGATCCACTGTGAATCACCTGTGCCTCATACCAGCATCCCGCGGCCCGTGGTATACGCCCGGTATGTGCCGCACGTGACTGGAAAGATTTTCGCGCTACTCATACCACCATATCACAACCAGACAGCCATGTTCGTCTTATTTTCGTACCCACCTACGCCAATTTTGGTTAATGTCAACTTAAGGAGGCGACCACGAGAGCGCCCAGATGTAGGCGGCTAGATAGAGAAATAGAGGCATTTATAGATAGAGATAAGAAATGCTTTGCGTTTAAAATAGAAATAGGAATGGGGATACCTAGATCTAGCTCCACATCGTAGCTTATCGCATTGAACTTCGTCTGCGGGGTGCACTTGCAAAGAAATTTGCAGTCGTTGTCGCTTTTATATTCCTTGATGTCAAGCATGTGGCCAGCTTCGTGCAAGCGGTGACCCTTCTCTAGAGCAAACGCATGAAAACGCGCACGCCGGCTGGTCAAGCCTTGAAAGCCGCAACGCAATGTAACTGGCATCGCCATTAGTGCACGTGCGCTGTCAGTACTCGCCTTCCCGCCAGGAGCCCAACAGTGAGGAGCAGCGAGTTTGGCAGTTAAAATACAAAGATGTTTATTTTACAACACTTTCGCCAATCGGGCCGGTCTCATTTGCAGTCCCGAAAGGGAGGAGGCATCGTGCCTCTGGTCCGCCTCCAAACGAAAGCAAACGCATAAAAGCACAGCACCACGCAAGAAGCCTAGTCGATTGACGTTCCGACGGTGCTCCTGGGTGTGAAGACATGAAAAGAACGTGTGTCATCCTTCTTGATGACTTGGCGACCATTGAATGCTGCCACGACCGCAAACGACTGCGGGGGAGTCTCCCTGGAGCCCGACGAGTGGCCCCGTTATCTGAACACATGTCCGACAGTCGAACGCTTCGTGCTTTGTTCACGAAACCTGTTGCTGCCGCTTCTCTTTGCCTAGGCGACAAACGAAACAGCTTACAGCTTGCGATTGTCTAAAAAGAAACACCGCCGCTACTACATGAATACGTTGCCGAAACTAGCAGAGCCTTCTCCGCGTCGTCTGCTTCACATGCCAGTGCTTTCGCTGCCGCCGCTAGGGGCGCTGGGAGGGGCGCCGCTGGCGCCGTACGACGGCCGCCCGGTGCCTATAGGTGGCCTGCGGAGAGGGCATCGTAATGGCGGACGCCGTAGCAGACGACGCTGTTGTCTCCACCCTCCACGGCGGCGGAGGGGAGCGCGCGCATCGAGGAACCCTATCCATTGGAAGTCGAGTGACGCCATCTGCTGAGCGCAGGAAGACATTGGAATTTCGTGTTCATCAGCCTACCAGACGCCATTTATCATCGTCATCGCTCCTCACGTGCTGCCGCTCACTCTAAGGCACGAAGCCATCTGTTCTTTTCCATTTAAAATGTTCCATTAAAGTGTTCGTATCGGACATTTTGTCTCTTGTCTCACAAGACAACCTGGTTGCCAGCGGACCTTGGCGTCCACCACAATAGACACAGACTTACTGGATGTCACTAGAAGGGTGACGCACTGTGGCGTTCCTTCCTATTCGCCACAGTTGTCTCCGGGAACGGAACGGGAGCCGTTCGGTGACCTACCGCCGCGCTTGAATGGTCTGCTAGGGCAAGTAAAGGATGCAGCCCAGCTGGCGAGAGGCGCGGTGATTTCGGGCACTGGAAATTGGGGCAAGCGGGCACGAACTTCTAAGATAGCTGCACGTTCCCCGCTAGTAGTACTGGTGTTAAATGCGCTGGTAAGCCTTGAAAATTTAGGGATCGTGCACTGTTTCACATATTTCGTTACGGAGGCTGAGAAGTACCACTAACAACTACTGGTGGCCATGGGAGCTGTAATTACGTCGGTGGACGAGGTCGTCGCGATTGGCGAAATCGTGAGCTTGCGGGCGCTTCGTGCCCGTGGTTCGTAGTGTCGATAGATCAGAGAGCAAGCCTATTATCCATGCAATCGAGGGTCCTTGCGCTGCCCGCAGGCGATTGTGTCGAGAGGGAAAGCAAATTTATTGGAAGAAGGGAGAGAAGTCGGTCTGAGCCTGAGCGCTAGAGGGCGTCGGCGTCCTAATGGTGTGATCTACTGTGGTAGGTGACGTGAATATCCCAATCCTGGAGGTAAAGTTCCCAACATGCAAGAAGGCCGGATGAATACTTTATAGGGCCCGTCACCACCCCGCGTTCAAATACAAGGGAGTGGTTTCCTCCTCGCCTTCACTACCATTCGCACAGAAGCTATATCCTCCTCGCCACTTATTTCTTTAGAGCGCGTGAACAGTCAGCACTAAGCGCTCGAGCCTATCAGGGTTTCGCGCTGCTCGGCTACACGCTGTTATCGCAGCTTCCGCAGTCGGAAACACACAAAAATTGGGGGAACCTTAAGCTTCGCCTTTAAGAGTTGAACACGATAGCGATATCCTGTCCCTAGTCCGTACTTCAATCCCTTAGAGCACACTATGTAATGCGTAGCATACTTTAAACCACGAGCAATTATGCGCGGTAAATGAGTGAAATGTTTTCGAACTTGCTATGCACCCACTACGTGGTCTTAAGGGAATACGCGCAGCAACATGTGTACCTTTTGTAATAGGTGGCCGGCTTCGAACCACGATGTCATTATGATATTCACATCTTCTGACGCCCGATGGCTATGCACGCTTGCACCACGCAATATTACTGCGATATTACATGTTGTATTGTGATGCCTGTATACAGGACGCGCGTGTTTGCAAAGCATGAAAGATATTTTCACTGCAATTCCAAGCAGAGGAAGTTATTTTATATGTAGTCACAAGAAGAAGCGTGGCTGAGTGGTGGAACACCTGCTTGCCACGCAGATGACCCGGGTTCGATCCTCATTCAGACCCGGAATTTTTTTATTATTTATTTTATTTGCATCTTTTTCGATTTTTCGCTCACGGACAAGATGATGATTTTTCGCTCACAACCAACGACGCCGCCGCCGACACCGACACCGACGCCGGAATTTCTGCAAAACGAGCTATTTAACGCTATCGCGTTAAAATGAAATGAAATCAGTTGATCGCGTACGATAGTCATGCGAGACAAGGAAGAACGGATGGGCGGCTGCATGGCAAAGCAGTGGAGGAGACAATTCACGTCTGATATTTCGCGTATATGGATTAATCGAGAGCATCTATGCTATATACGTCACGCGCGAAGAGAGAATAATGTGCTCGTTTTTTTTGTGTGTGTTTTGAGAGGCTGGTGAGGGGCCCTTTAATGACGACAGCGAACAAAGTGCTTAGTAAGGTCTAGGACCACATCAAATTGACTACCATACAAATACGGCACGAATTTAGCAAGGGGCCAGATGAGGGCGATGCATCCTTTTACGTCACGGCGAAATGACTCTTGACTTTGGTAAACGCTAAACTTGCCTAAGCCACCATATATTCATGGACGCCTAGTTTGCCCTACGCGAGGACAGCGCCGCTGGCATCTGCGTGTACCTTTTGGGGCTCTCAAGTTGTAGGGGCACAGATTCTGGAAGGCTTTGTGGAATCTGGTGAGCACGAGGTAAGGGGTCCGTTGGTACTGAGTGGCTTCTTTGGCAATGAAATTACAGTGGCGAAATTCTGAATGAACCATTTGATGTACGAAGACAGGCCAATCAAGCCGCGTATTTATTTATAAACTTTTGCTTACGAATTGAGCAACGGCCCGTAATTTTCTAGGGCCGGTGAGAATTCCATCCTCGGACACGACGTAGCCTAGTGTCGTCAGCTCCCGTCCTGTAATCGGCACATTGTTAAATTAAGTTGTAGGCCAGCGTTACTCAAACATATCAAAACATGCCGGAGGCGGTCAAGATGCGTGGAGAAGCCCCGAACGACAGCGACGACGTCTTCGAGATAGCACAAACTCGTGTGTCATTTCAATTTGCGTAAAACGGTATCAGTCATGCACTTAACGTTGCATACACATTGCATAAGTCAAACGGCATGGCGTTGAATTTCTAGAAACCGTCGGCCGTGACAAAAGCTGTCTTCGGACGAGCAGCATCAGCCACGAATTCTTACCAGTACCTTTCGTGCATAAAGCATAGGGTGGCAATCGCCTGGTCTATTCGCGGCAGTAAGTCAAAGTCCTCGTGAGTGGTTTCGTTGAGTCGTCGGTAGTCACAGGTTCCCTTGCGTAATGTACATGGCGGCTCCAATGTGTGAAAGGGCAAATGCGCAAACCCCGTTCACAAATATGCTTTCTACGTTCGATTGCACTTCTTGCATATTTTGACAGCGTCCCAGACCTTGCCTCCTGGGCTGCGGCGACTAGTTTTTCTCTAGTCTTGTGCGACCGGACATGGCCGCATCGGTGGCAGTGAGTTTGTGAATTTTGACTTATGTATTCGATGAGATCGACTAAATGCGAATCATATTCTAACAACTGTCGCACCTCCTGTACCAATACTACGTTTAATAAAAGAAGCGTTTACCTTACAGGAGATATCTTGGCGAACCGTGTGTTTTTTTATTGCCACTAAGTTTGTTTAAACGGCTTTATAAAATTATAAGTGCTTTAAGGTGTCCTGTTTTTCAATCCCATACATGAGAAAGGTCTGTATTTTTTGCCATTTGTTTACTGAAATATGTCTTTTGCAACGTGCGGCTGAAATAACCTCTCGGGTTTATTCACACTTGCAACTGTTGGCCCCATATCTGCTGCCGTTTGGTTATTTCTATTCCACTCGAATTTACTGCTATGTCAAGTTCAAGGCGATATTCAGGCCAGATGTATAATAATACAAGGGCTCCTGGAGCACAAAGAAACGAAAATTCTGCTTGCTGGTTCGTAAAATAGCTTAATTGTGTTTGATATATAATAACGTAAATCATTAGGTACCATCTCACAATTCTTAGGAAGAAGATTCGACAAACAGTGTTACTCCAAATGTGCTGTTTCGATCACCCCAACAAGCTGTTTTATGCTATTGTCCAGTCACTCATTTTTCTTTTGATAAACTTTACGGGCCTATTCGTCATAGCTATCAGGTGTGCCGCCCGTCTCATGTTTTTCTTATTTGCTGTGATTATTTGATAACGGCATTGCTATTTTACTTAGATATATTTGTTTTCCTTTTAAGGTCTGCTCAAAGCGTTTGCTGTTAATGATCATTATGTAATCGCAGCTGTCATTTTCAATAGTGTGAATAGGAGGGGTCCTGCGTTCGAGACGTTTCTGCGCTCGCCATGACATCTCGTAAAAAAAAAAAAAAAAACTCACAGGGTCCTTTATGCATTCGTCTAAGACGACTCGTAGGCGAAAGCCTTCCTCTCCATTTTTTCCTCCATCGAAGCAATATTCCTCTAGCTGATCCGCTGCCATAGCATTCTACACTTAACCCTCTATTGCATGAATTATGAAAAAATCAATTGAAAAATTATTTGATCATTTTTATCATTAACTACATGAAGAATAACATGTACAAAAATTTTCAGATTTATTGCGACTGTATTAATGAAGATAAAGGTTTGTGCCACTATGCACGTGGGCGAGCAAACTTGCTGCCATGGCTGAAAAACAAAATCTCACTGATTGTGGTCTTTTTAGCTTGATTTGTGGAATAAAGCAAAGCAATTGCTTCCTGTGTTCAGGCATAATTGAACATTTTGGTTAGTACATCTGACTGCCGACATCTACGTGCAAGATGGCCGCTTTTGCGTTTGGCTCTTCGCATGCTGCCGCCTTGCTGTACTTTCCTGCCCGAATTTCCAACCGCTGACTTGTGGTTGTGAGCGTCAGTTGTCGACAAATCGTAAAAGCTAAATATCGCCGTGCACTGGTTACACTTCACATAATTTTTTCGTGCACCCACGCCAATAATGTAACAAAAAATTGCCAGGTACTGCTACTGACACTCGATATTTTCGTGAAGCATCTCAAAACCTACCGCCACAACCGAAATCTGGCAAAAAAAGAGCTGTGCTGCATGATCTAAGAGGATTTCTTTTTGTTTGTATTTGGATTGTGCAACAAAACATAGATGGCATCTTATTGCACATTTCATCACTCACATGCATACTGTGCCAAATATGGCACATACCGATTTCCGACTATATACCGTAGTGGAATACGGAATTGAGAAGAGCCTTAATGAGCATGAATTTTCAAAGTCACGAGATATGCCAAAATAATTTTTTCTTGCTTCTGCAACGAGAAAATGGTTGCAAGAAAAATATAGCAGTCACTGTTGTTCATGATCCGAGCTTGCACGTGCACCGTGAAATCTATTTCATGTCTAGATTTCATACTGCTCTAGGGATGGCAGTGCTTTTTTTATATTTAGTGCACGTAACTCTAAGGATTACTCTAACTGTGTCACATTCTCCACTGGTCCTCTTGCGCCCGCTATAAAAAATGTTAATCGGTATGTGCCAAATATGGGACGCCATGCAATAGAGGGTTAAAGTGGTCAAAATGGAGATGAACTACAGAACGTTAGGTGCAGAAGCGCTGCCTTCGGGATCGTAGACGTTGCTTCTGCAGCTCACCTGGTATTCTCCGGCCTTTGACCAAGCCACGGTGCTATATGATGACAGCAAAGAAGTGAAATTCATGAAATCATAGCCCAGACTTTTTGCCAGTAAAAAAATCGCTCAATTAAAGTGTGCCCACCGATGACTTTCAAAGTGATAGTTATCTTATTCCTTCTGACAATGACCTTCTTGGCCTGAATTTTCAAGTTTTGAGGGCTTAACTTTCTAACAGGATACCAAGTGTTAATGAAGTGAAAGTTTTGACGGGGACCTGTCTGGTCAAGATATATAATGAACAGTAAAACAAGACCCTTTTTAACAAGTTACTGAACAAGGCTTCCGTTATAGGCCCGAAACACCTGTTCCGAGTCCTTTGTGGCCGGTGTTGTTCTTTTAATGCTTATCCATACTCTTCATACGCAACGAAGGAAGGGAATTTTCTACGGTTCATTTCTTTTTCTGACATAAATTTAATGAACATCTGCAGATAATGAAGCCGATGATGGTATGAGAAACATTAAATGCACTCTTTTTAAGGGTATTGAAAAAATTATGTATAGGAGTGAAGAAAGTAAAGTGAACGAAAAGACAGCTTGCCGCTGGCAGGGACAGAACCTGCGACCTTCAGACCTTCGACTCTTTATATGGGTAACATAGGCTCTATTAGAGTGTCTCACAGTATCGTTTCAAGGCCTTCATTAAACTGAATGTCTTAATCACCAATGAACTTATGCTCCTGTTGCTATTTTGTCAAATGAAACGAGAGCCTCCGTGAAGCCTTAACAGATTTTTACTTTTTTCCCAAAGCATTACTGCTGTGATGCCAAAATAAACGGAATTGAATTGAATACTGAGGCAAGTCACTGAGGTGTGTCATAACTTGAAACACAGTAAATGAGCACTAACATTTGGTGTCTTGACGTCACTTCTCCTCGCTGCACGCTCTCTCCAGGTAACCCTGAAACAATTCATTCACGTTAACAACCACTGCACCGTCGCCTCTCCTGTATTGTCTCGCGGGCCCCAAGGCAACGTCCTCAGTTCTTCCTTTGTTTTAATACAGATGAAAGTTATTACACTTTCTCTTGGATGTAAAATTCGTCTTTTTTCTAATGAATGTGTCCTTTCGATCTTGTAAGTAATTCTACGCTTCCTTCTTCTCTAATGCATGACCTCTCGCACATTCAGCAAAGGTGTATAACCTGGTTGATATCACTTAATGCGATCGATAAAATACTAATGTATCTCCATCGTCGCCGAGACTACATGTCGGCTACTCACGAGAATTGCAGTTGTCTTACAGCTGCTACTAACTCAAATACCTAGGTGCCCAATTGTAAGCTATACTTCATAGGACGATCATATAAATCGCGGAAACCATGTCCGTGGATACATACGCCGTGACCTTTTATTTACACTACTCACGCCTATATCTATTGTCAGACCGGAAAATCAGTATGCATCTGCGCTCTTTGATTAACCTCATTAAGGTTTAGGAATTAGTCCAAAACCACGCAGGTACATTTATTCTGTAGCGAAAGCTACACTAGCCGAGGTTGAGCAGTTTCGCGTGGCTTGTCGAGAGCCGTGCTAGCCATGTTCGAGAAGCAGTGACGTCACACGACGCACAGCTGGCGCGCCGGAGAAGGCCTGGAAGCTCCTGGAGTGACGTGTCACTAGCTCGCTGGCGCTTGAGTCGCGTGAGCTCGCTCGCTCGCTAGTCCGCCCATCCTACCTGTCTGTGCGTGCCTCCGTCCGTCCACCTGTCCGTCCGTTCGTCCATCTGTCCATCCGTCCGTCCGTCCATCTGTCAGTCCGTTCGCGCGTCCGTCCATCCATCTGTCCGGCCATCCGCCTGTCCGTACAACCGTCCTTAGCTCACTCTATGTATATCCACGCATAGCCGAGCTAAGCCACTGCTCATTTTTAATACGAAAGTGATTTATGCTGGGGTCACCATGGCTCCACTGACATGTTTCCGTCACGGATATGACGTTGTAAAATATAAAGTAACTGATTGCAAAGAAAAAATTAGAAAAAAAAGTTCCGTCGCTGGGCGTCGAACCTACGACTTCTCAGTCCGCAGCGCGCGGCGCGAAACCACTAATCCTGAGAGCGTACGTTCTCCAGCTTACTAACGGCGAGCTCTTTATATACACCACATACAGTTGGCGGTCATCAAAGCTCGACAACTTCAGCGCGTTTTCGTCATTACTAGCAAGATGTCGCGAAGGTGGCGCGGAGGGCGCGTTCTAAAGGTCATTTGAAGTTACAGTGATTAAAGCGTGCACGAAGGTCACATCGCTCGCCGCACCGGCCGCGTTTACGAAAGGAGCGCGATGCTCGCACACGAAGTAACAATAGTGACAGTTCACGCTCGTCCTGTGTATACTTGTGTGTTCGTTTTGTGCGTCTTTCTTTGCATTTGAGCACCGTGCGTTCAGTGTTGAGCTGTGACAGTTAGTCCGCGCTAGTCCTGTGTATGCTGATTTCGTTCGTCCAATCTGTGTGAGGTTGCGCACACTTGCTCGAATAAACCACCGGACCCTTTGTTATAACACTCGTCATGTTCACATGTGGTTTGTTCCACGCACGCACACTAAATTCGGTAAGGAGATGCTACGCTTTCCCTTGCCGTTTTATCGGAATCAACTAACAATATGAAAATATTGCTAATGGTACTCTTTGTCTTACATGTCGTGTGATACCTTGTACTTTCGTTTTTACGGTTTCATTGAATTTTATGTGATTACCGAATTAAAAGTGGTACATTGTTTGCCGGTTTATTTTCACTCTGTTTGACTTGTATTACTTTTTGATCTGTGTATATATGTGCATATGTATATATTTATGTATTCATTTACAGTCTGGTTAGAGTTCTAATTTAGCGACATTGTGTTGTCTGATTTCTGATATCATAACTATCTCACTCACGTTGTGGCAGTGGCGGCTTGCGTATGTCTTCTTTTTTTAAAATAAATGCACTGAGCTATTTTATTTCTTTTTCTGTCTGATGAAATTTGAACTAGATATGTTGTTTTCCATTTCGCACGTTTTTTGTTGCCCTGTACGCTTGCCTATCCCTGCCATTTTGTAAGGGGTCATCGTCCTAGTCAAGCCCGTGAAGAGGCTTTTTGACCCCGGCCCTCAGCATCCCAAATGACAGAATGTTCGAATGAATCAAGTTTCAAAGTTTCGAGCTGCTTGTCGTTCTTCGCATTAGATTACAATTTGTTCCTGTAGCATTCATTCCTTCGCCCTTGTGGCGGAACAATGCACAATGAACGCTCAACTACCTCTGTGAAGACACGTTTCAGTTTTGTGTTGTAGCGATTCCTATGACAAAGGGATCAGCCATGTTTTACAGCGAAAGCTGTTTTAGATCACGAAAAGGGTACCGTGGTTCTCCGCCGGCGCCGACGGTGTCCGTAACCGCTATCGCACGAAATAAGAAAAAAAACGAAATAAGCAAATACAACCAGGATAAAACGGGGGTTCCTAACCTCGGTCCGATCCGCGCCAGCCAAGTATTCTACCACTGAGCCATGCCAGTGCTCGAATCTGCTGCGCACAAAGACCCTATACAAGCCTTATGTTGGGAAGGAACCGCGTTAACATACGCAATATGATATGGTGGAAAAGTAAAATAACAACCAGGCGTCACAGAATGCGAATTGTGTATCCAGGCGTCACACAATATGAATCGCAATACGAGTGGGCCGTTGAAATCTTCCAACCCATTACAGAGGGCTCAACCATAATTCTTCATCGCAATCAGCCGCGGAATCAATAAATGGAGTAGTTGGTACTTTACAAGCGTACTTGTATTGGTAGCCCCAAGAGAGCTTGCATCGGGTTCTAGAAATGGCGCTCTGCCAACTTTTCCTCTGTCTGTGCTGCGCTTTCCGTGCTGGCCTGGCGATTTTTTTTTTCAATTATTGCCACTATGGCAACGGATACATGATAAAAACAGAGCTGAAACTTTACACTTCCGCTTTTTTTTCGCTGCATTGCACGTCTCTGTGTTTCTCATATATTGTTTAATTCAAGCTTATCTCACACCAAACTGTTCCTGCGATTCCACCGGGGCAATGACACAAGATATCCAAATGCTGTGATTCCGCCGCATGCTCAGGCCACCTTATTTCGGCAGTCATTCTTTCTGTGCTCCTTCGGAGACTGGAATGCCCTTGCGAAAGAAGCGGTAGTCATACGCGATTTTCTGCGCGTGAATCCTGCCATCCATTAAGCAGTAACATTATAATCAACACTTACATCGATGCCATCATTCCTACGTTGCCTAACCCTCATGTAAAGTCTCACACGGGACCTTTCAGGAAATATAAATACTTGAATGGAACATGTTTTTTTTCTGCGAAGGCATGTGGCTTGCTGACACCCCGTATCTTTGTTAGTGCTGAACGCTAATGGTGAGATGCATTATAGTGAAGTGAGTCTAGCAGGGCTAATCGCGGAAGTAGAGGGCGTTACATGTGATGCAGTCGGGCTCATATAGGTTAGTAAAACAGATCTATCATTTACACTGCTGACGAACGGACACCTCGGAAGATATCCTGGATCACTCGACAAAGAGCCCCTATATCCGAAAATGTGAGCTGGTTACAAATGACAATGCAATAAACATAATGAAATGCCTGCCTGTGTGACGTTGTCCAGGGTTAGAGATAAGGCGGTTTTGCGGGACCTTAACCTTCAGAGATTGTCCTTTTCTGTGGCTAAAAGCTAGGGTTTTGAACTGGGCCCGTTCTTTCGGATAAAAACCCATGAGCCTGACATGCCTTTTCGTACCATTATTACGGAAACAGATACGTGGCAAAAATGTTGCCAGGTATTTAGAAAGCCATTTGAAGCAGCTGTTCATTCATGATCCCTTCAGAGAGGAAAACTCGGGTAGGGTGGTTCAATTCCTAAGGGAGCGCGACACGAGCTCCTGCCTGGCTTTCAGTATCGATGTTGAGGACATGTTATTTTCTATTCCTAATCATAGGCTCCTAGCGTGCGTTCAGCAATGAATCAAGAAAGACAATGATGAGCCTCGTTTCAGAAGCAGTAGTGGTATTTCTGGAGAAGCATTCACTGAATCACTGGCCTTTTAGCTAAATTCTACGTTCATTGGTTGGCGAGGGCTGACCTTAATCCAGCGATTAGGAGTCTGTAGATGCTCGTGCGTGGCACCTCTCTTGTGTGAAATTTTTTTAGCAAAAATTTATCGCATCGTACATACAATCCTAAGCGGAACTGGGAAACGTATTTTCCCATACATGAACGATTTTTTAGTGGTTGTGGAAGATGTTCCGTTCCCTGATATTGTTCTCAATGGGTTGACACTGCTTAAGGCAGAAGGCATGGGCCTGTCCTTTACATCGGATATTCCAAAATTCGACTCCCTGCAACTCCTCGATTTTAACCTTCGGTTTAAGAGCTCGCATTTTTGCTGGTGTTATGAGCCACGATCAGTTAAACCAGTTCTTAATTTTGGATCAGCCCACTCAAAGTTGGTAAAAAGGGGCATCGCCTTCACTTGTCTCAGATCCGCTATAGAAAAATCTTGCAAGCATGTGTTGGGTTCTACTTTTGCAAAGCAAGTAGCAAGATTAGAGGAAGCAGGGTTCTCACCTAACGTACTCGTGGCTGTTTGCGATAAGTTCATTGGTTTTCTAAAAGGGCGTGTAGCAAGAAAAAACCAAAGCTGATGCGAAAAAAAGAAGTTGGCGGTCTTTCCTTGCATGCATAAACTTGCACATGGGTTAAAAAATGTTGGTTCCCGCTATGGAGTTGATGTTGTTTTCAGGGCACGCAATAAATTGGGAAAAATCTGTGCTTTGGTTTCAGAAAAAGCAGAGCATAAAGATAAGTCTGATGTAAAGCAGTGTGCTGTAAACCATAGAAACAAGTATGTTTCTTGTGCAGTGAGGGTTGTGTATCTCATTCCTTTACCTTGTGGCCTTTATTATATTGGACAGACGGGCCGCTGTGTCAACAAAGCGCTGCGGGAGCACTATCTCTCTTTACATAACTGCTCGCCTTCCCATTTGGCATCGCACAGCGCCACGTGTGAGTGTGCAACTGTTCTTTCTAACACAATTGTTATTTTCAAACACCGCCTGTAAGGTTTGGGGAAACCAGCTAGTCGGGGGAGGCTGTTGGCGTCGGTGGGAACGAACAATGCCACCACGACAGGACGCCAAGTTGTGAGTCACCCCCTTCTCGGCTGAGACTTGCCCCCCGCGGGTGCAATGGCACGGACGCTAAGAATACGCAGATCAGGGCAAAACCAGGGACGGCAACCCGTCCTGCTAATTTAGCGACAAGTTCGGCGGCGGAACCTTTTGATGCGCCCGGTCGTACGAGCGTGGGACCCGTCACCTTCTCACGTCAGGGAAGGGACACCTCGGTGTCGCCGGTTAGGTGTGGTGGCCACGCCCCGGTAAGGAACTTGGCCTGGGCGAGTGTGGGCGGCACCGTCGGAAGTGGCGTGCGCCCTTTGTTTTGGGCAAGGCAAGTTTGGGAGCCATACCCCCCATCGACGGATCGGGGAGAAAAAAGGCTCAGTCTGGTTTGAGCGGCGACACTGCTAGGCAGTGCTCGGGCCTCCCGAGGTGACGATGTCTATGTAGCCGACCAGATTGTGTAAATACTTGTAAATAAGTTTTCTTCTGTTTTGTAACCACTGTTGCACATTAAAAAGCATTCGCAAATCTCCGAGCCTCTGCTTCCAAGTCGTCGCAAAGACCGTCTCCGACGGGGCACTTCGAGTGCGGAATTCACCAGCCTGGTTGTCAGCCTCTGGCTGAATCGCGGGTCCTTGGACCGCGGGTAAAGAACCCAACTTTACTCCGCCACCAATTGGGTACATTGGATGCACTCGTAATTTTTCTGAAGCATTTCATAATAACAAGTCACGTCATGATTGCGTTAGCCAAACGTCGGTGATTTTGCAGAAAAAAGAGTTTACTTTTTGATATACCGTGGATTATCAGGTTCACGCACCGAAGAACATGCCGATAACACGTGCCTCCACCCCTTGCCACGGCGCATACTCCGGCCTCGGGCCAGGGTATTAAAACTAAGACAGCAGCCTCGTCAATTAACATTTTCGTTCTTGTTCTTGCCATGAAGTGCCTTATTCTTCGCGCTTACCTAAGATACAACACTTTTATTGACGAGCGTTTCACCTAAAAACTTAGTTCCTGACTTGTCATGCACGTTTTTTTCAATTTTAAGCTCTTGTTTACTTTGAATAAACTTCCTGTTGAGAGTGCAGCGCTGTGTGTGTTCCATCTCTTCTTTGTCTTCGATTTTTTCAGTGCGCTGTTTTTCTTCAAATATGAATACGCACCAACTCGCCCAATTGCTATTTGGTTATATGTCTTGCAGATACTTGTGAAGGATTCACGAATCTCCTTAAATTCGGTTTTCTCATTTCTCTGGTCTTCAACGGCTGTTTCAGCTCGCATTGCAAGGTCAAAGGCTTTCTTGAGCACCAGGTCCTTTTCTGGGAACAGCCATTGCTGTACCTGCTCGTTCCGAAGACCACAAACGGAACGATCACGCAGCGTTACTCAAGAGGCAGCATTGTCGGATTCGCCACAGTGTTTGCGCATGTTGCGAAATTGCAATCTGCTACTAGCTTCTTAAGCGCTGTGACGTAATCACTGATCGTTTCGTCGTGCCATTCGTCACGTCCTTGAAATGTGCCCTGCAGAAGACCTCAGACGTTGTGGATCGAAGTGAGCCTTGAGCATTTCGACTATGTCCTCGTAGCTCACTTGGTCGGGCTGCGTGGGTTGAACGAGGGCGCATACGACGTCGAAAATCTGTTCCCCGCACAGCGTTTGCAGATTAGCACGTTTGTTCGAAGTGTGCGTAATGTTGGTAGCCTCGAAGAAGAACTGTAGCATCATACCAGGATCTCCAGGAGCCAGAGCTGCCGCTGAAATCGGCTAGCCGAGCAAAGTCAGGCGTCTCCAAGTCGTTTCCTTGACGTCGGTGGAGTGCCGATGAGTCCAAACTTCCTCGTCGCCAACTGCTACGTTTGTACAGCCGCTTGTGACTGCCGACGATTTATTCAACTCAAGAAAACATTAACAATGTCAAATATGTCAGTTTGAATTCACCTTTGACATCAAAATAGTTACTGAAACGTCGTATCGTGATGAATCTGAACGTCTTCGTATACCTAGAGGCTAGATATGCTACTTATTAACGCGATAGCGTTAAAGAGCTCGTTTCGCAGAAATTCCGGCGTCGGCGTCGGTGTCGGCGTAGGCGTCGTTGGTTGTGAGCGAAAAATCATCATCTTGTCCGTGACCGAAAAATCATCATCTTGTCCGTGACCGAAAAATCGAGAAAGATGCAAATAAAATAAATAATAAAAATTTTCTGGTCCGAGTGAGGATCGAACCCGGGCCTTCTGCGTCGCAAGCAGGTGTTCTACCACACAACCATGCCTCGGCTTGGAAATACTGTGAAAATAACTTCCTCTGCTTGGAAATGCAGTGAAAATAACTTCCATGCTTCGCAAACGCAAGCGTCCTTTATATACGCGTTGCAATATAAGATGTAATATCCCAGGAATACTGCGTGGTACAAGCGTACATTGCCATCGGGCGTCAGAATATGTGACTATCATAATGATTCCATAGTTTAAAGCCAGCCACCCATTACAAACGGCACACACCTTACTGCGTGTATTCCCTTAACACCACGTAGTGGGTGCATAGCAAGTTCGAAAACATTTCCCACATTTGCCGCGCATAATTCTCCTGGTTTAAAGCATACTACCCATTACATAGTATGCACTAAGTGATTTAAGTACGCAGTAGGGACGGGATATCGCTATCGCGTTCAACTCTTAAAGGCGGAGCTTAAGGGTCCCCCCAATTTTTTTTCTTCCAAGTTCAGTGATAAATTAGGTGATGGGATATATTGGCAGTCAAAGATGTGTTTTAAAGTGAAATAGTCAAGAGTTTTTCAATGGTTACTGACGATTACGAGATTATGGCTCTGAAATGTTCTGCGGATATTTTTTTTCTCTGGTATACCGCCGCCCCAAACGCAACGTGTCCACCTTCCTGCGTTTCTAGAGAATCTCCTGTCTTTGGCAAGTCAAAATGATTATAAGTTTACTACCGGGGTCAACCTAAAGGTTCATTTGAGAAGTTCCAGTCCCCAGTGACTTGAACTTTGCGATATCATGGAATCAAGCGCATTTACAAGTGTTATAAAACACGCCACTTAATTTCATGCCCATTCCTGCACACTTATTGACGTCATAATAACAAATAGCACAAATACACCTATTTGCTTGGATGACCTTAAGACACATAGCGACCATTTAGCTGCTAATTCAATTTAAGTCAAAGAGATCTTCAACTCTGGTACATATCTTCGAGCACAATTTATATGTTAACTGCTTATATACAGTAGATAAAACGCATACCGTCTTCTCGGAAACTGATGCAGACACAGTGCATAATACGGCCAGCGAAGGTTTTATTGAAGCATATCACAAGTGCTTCCCGCTCGAAACAAATCGGTGACCGCTTGGGGCAAGAAAGCCTTCGATAACATCGGAGTGCCTTGAAGCTATAAATGTAGATAATGCACTTCATCGGCGATTTTTAAAATCTAGAGGTAAATAAGACTTCGAGACATTTTGAAAATGCCGAAGTGCTACAAACTCTGGCAAATATCAATGTTTAAGTAACCTTTGCAGCCCTGAAAAATCAAAACATACGAAGCCATCTGGAAAAAAGATAAACCTGTTGAACCATCCATACTCGGATGATAGCATTTACCTGGCTAAACTTAGTGTACACTACAACGTACTCACCTGTGATGATCTTGCTGAAGCATTTCAATAAATTATCTACCTCTATTGGAGACACCGCGCACGTCAATAGTTTTCCGCGATTCATGGGTACACAAATAGGCTTAAGTGCATTTTTATTTCTGGTGAATACAGAAGAGGTTATGTCTGATTTCATGTAACTAAATAATAGCAGGTGTTGTGATGTGGACGGCCTGGAAATTCACCCAGTTAATCATAATATTCATATCATATCTTCCTGTTTTAGAATACATCATTAACTTCATCTTCTCATTAGACGTGCTTCCGTAGTTGTTAGACACGTTTCTAAAGGAATTGAAAAGTTATTACCTCGACGACTTGTGTCATTCTTAACCTAGCACCACATTATGACGCCTCTTCAATTTCGTTTCATAACGCAGCGCTCCACGGAAACTGCTCTCCTTATGCAAAACGAAGTCACTCTCTATGCGCTTGAAAGAAGATATGTATACTTGGAATTTTTGTAAATTTCTCGAAAGCATTTTGACAGAATTAACCACACTACAATCATTAAAACTATGACACTTCGATTTTCTGGGGAACTTTTTTAAATGTCACGAAAACCTATTTGAAATGCAGAGAGCAAAAATACAGAAAAATTGCTACGCATCTGGATTTAAAGAGATGTCACATGGCGCGACCAAAGGAGCATCCTGGGTCCTCATGTAGATTGCTTGGTAAACATCGATAATAATACAAAAAATTTACTATTTATGCAGATGATACCAGCTTATATTTTAATGCCTGCGATTTGCACAAACTTGCATATAAAGAAAACTGTCTCTTAGAGCGGCTGAACATGTGGAGCATAATTATTTCGCTTATTATAAATAATTCGACAACAAACTCTGTAGTCTTTCTTCTAATAAATTAGTCTATAAAATGCAATTTGTCCTCGATGATTGCCTCATAATATATTAAAATTGAACCTCCAATGAAAACTCTGGGATTAATTTTCCACGAAAACATGCTATGGAACGATCAGGATGAGCTTGTCCATACTAAACTTTCTCTAACTGTAAGTGTCCTATCGCGTTTATGTTTTAAGTGACCTCAAAAAATTAAACTTTTACTATATATTTCTCTCCTTTTTCCTCTACATTCAGGTAGTGCTATTTCGTATGGGGCACCACAAGGAAACATGAATTAGGCCGAATATATAGATTATCAAAAGCTGTGTGCATACTTGCCGGTTGTTCCGCTCAATAAACATTCCACACCGATTTTCGAAGTCCTTAATTGACAACGAATGCCTGACATGTAGAATCCAGTTTTAATGAAGCGATATCGTACTTCCCGAAAGATTGTTTTCTGACTGATTTAGCGTCTTTACACGCTATACCTGTCCCAATAGCACACGAGTCACTGATTACTGGAAAATTCTGTACACACGTACTAACTATGGTGGCCAAATAATGAGCTAGTTACTGCCACTAACATTAAACAGTTTTTTACAATAAACCATTTTTGGGGTTCCTGTCTTGAAACGCTTTTCTACACGTTTTAAGTGCTAACCGACAAACCTAGAAGTACATGATTTTGATATTGTATAATGACCAATGATCTCATGCTGCTGTTGCTATGATATCAAATGGTACGAAAGCCTTCGTCAAGACTTTAATGGTTTTTGCTTTAGCCCCACAGAATCACTCCTTTGAATATTCTAGTGTATCCTATGATGTCGAAATAAACTTGAATTGAATTGAACACTGAGGCAAGACACTGAGGTATGTATGTAAAAAGTAGGGCTCCGCGTATTCGGATAAATCCAAAAAATTTCGGTTAAACACCCGCCCGTAAAAGTATTGACCTAGCGGAATCATCCGATAAACTCCGATTTTAACGACAAATACGATATTGACCCGTCCTTTATACAGAGGGCATATTTGACGAGGTCATTGATATATCGGCCGGTTTGGCCGATGTGAACTTTACGTCATGTGAACAGTAACTCGCAGACGACCCCCATCGCATATTTAACAAAGGGCTTATAAGCACAGAGCGAGAGACGTCAAGTTATGTCTCACGAAGATTTTTCACGATAACCCCGTTATCGTGAGACGTCTTCGTGTATGCGGTCCCCTGCGGCACTGGGGAGCGGCAGCCAACATCAAATGAACGGAGCTCGTAAAGTATACTTCCGCATATCACAGCAACCTTTATTAGGGGGTTTTATTATAGGGTACGAAAAAATTTGCGTTAGCCTAACGCACCACGGTGCATGCGTCATACGCTAACCTCTTGCGGGCTCCCGTTAGGTGACAGAAATAGCTGGCGACCGCAACGAACGCTAACTTAGCGTACGCTATTCTGAAGCTCCCTAATATTCTAATGTGCACAAACATTGGTCTTTTGCATTCAAGTATTTACGCTTGTGTGTGTTCGTGTTTGTGAATTCAAACCTTCTCAGACGACTAAAGTACCCCTCGTGTGTTCTGATGTTTTCGTGTTCTGATATACATAAGAAATATCTTCATCTGACATACTGGGTACTGAGAATAATGCAAAATTAAACTCCGAGTTATGCAGGGTTGGCGATTTGGCGAACTCCAAAATTGGCGAACTCCGAGAAACACCCTCCGATTTTCAAGAAAAATAAACTCCGAAAACACTGGAGCCCTAATCATAAATTAAAACGCCGTAAAGGACCACGAACGTCTGGCGTGTTGGCGTCACGTCCTCCTCGCCATACGCTCTCTCCAGGTAATCCTGAAACAATTCTCGCACGTTAAGAAACACTCCACCGTCCCCTCTCCTGTATTGTTTGGCGGGCCCCAGGGCAACATCCTCGGTTCTCTCTTAGTCTTAGTATTCATGAACGACATTACACTTTCTCTCTAATCTAAAATTGTCCTTTTGCCAATGAATGTGTCCTTTACTTCTTATAAATAACTCTACTGATGTTTCTTCTCAAATGCATGACCTCTCGCGCATTCAGCAAAGGTGTATCACGGTTTGATATCAATTAATGCGATTGAAACTTTATTAATGTCTCTCTATCGTCGCTGAGACTGCATGTCCGGCTACTCACAAGAATTGGCATTGTCATATAGCTGCTGCTAACTCAATGAAATTTCTAGCTGTCAATTTTTCAAGCTATTCCTCATAGGGCGATCATATAAATCACTTAAACCATGCAAACGGATACATACACCGTAAAATTTCCCTGGTGCCACTTTTCTTAAACTACTCTCTTATAAATCTCTTCACAGTTAGGAACATGAGTATGCAACTACTCTCCTTCATTAACGTCATTAAGGTTTACGAGTTAGTCCATAACCACGCAATAGACTTATTGTTTAATTCATTGCCACTACGGCAGCATATACGTTATAAAAACTGAACTAAAACTTTCTATTCTCGCTCCCCGTCGTCGTATTTCTCGTCTCTGACTTTCTCATAGATTGATTAATTCAAGCTTATCTCACAACCAACTTATCGAACGACTCCACCGACGCCATCACACAACACCTCCAAATGGTTTCATTCCGCCACGCGCTTGGCCACCTCATTACAGCAGTCTGTTTTTGCGCACCGCCCGATTCTGAAATGGCCTCGCGAAACAAGTAGCAGTCATTGGCGGTTTTCCAAGCTTCTATGCTGCGATTAATCAAGCAGACTCAGCTACATCATAATAAATATCTTCATCGATGCCGCCGTTACTATTTTTCCCAAACGTCATGTAAAGTCTCATAGGGGGACCCTTGAGAAAATAATTAATACTTCAAGAAAATATGTTTTTCTGCATAAGCATGTCGCTTGATTACAACCCGCAGCATCGCTAGTGTTGAACGCTGATGGTCAAATGAATTATAGTGAGGCGATTCTGGCAGTGCTATTTGTGGGACTAGAGAGCGTTAATATGATGTAGTAGCGTTCAGAAAGCATAAAAGAGCAGGTGAAACCTATACACTGCTGTATAACGGAAATGCCGAACGATATCGTGATCACTTGACATAACAGAACTCTCAAGTGTTCTTTTGGAACTTCCCTTTCTTTCCCTTGTGTAAGTGTCACTGTGGTTAATATGATTGCACGCATTTTCTTTGCTGAATTTTTGTTACTCAAAGGCGAACAATTTTTAATGACTCATTGATTTGTCCCAATCAATTTTGATTGTGATGTAGTCCATTATTCTTTTCTTATTCCCATGTAACCGACCGGCTCTGTTATGCATATTATAGCACGGATTGCCAAAGAGAACTGTAAATTACGAATTATTCGTCAATATCATGAGCACATTTGTTTAATGCTGCCTATCTCTCTTGATATCTGTTTTGAGACAGTGTCGGTAATCTTTGGCCATTTATTCCGAGTTGCACCGCGTGCAGTACGAAGCCCACCCACACTAATGACCCCTGCATTTTTTAAATGCGAAGCATTTTTTGGCGAACTTCGGCGACTTTGAGCGTATCTATCTATCTATCTATCTATCTATCTATCTATCTATCTATCTATCTATCTATCTATCTATCTATCTATCTATCTATCTATCTATCTATCTATCTAGCGCCTACAACTTTGTGCTCTCCTGGCCGTATCGTTAATGGGATTTATACTATAATTGCTATGGCGTAACATGACTGTATGGCCAACATGAATGACTGGTCATATCATGAAAATCATGACTAACTTGTCATGAACGGTACGATTTGTACGTTATGGCCGTGGTGCTCCTGCGGCCGTTTCCTTAACATAACAATAATTGGTATGATGAGACATTTCTGCATGACCAACATAAATGACGCGTGGTAATATGAAAAATCATGATGCTCATGTGATGTACATCACGATTTCCAAACCACGCTCATGATATACTGACGGCCCTTTTCGATAGCTTGATATACATCAAATTTGGCATTGCATGAATTGACTGTATGACGAACATAAATGGCGACTAGTAATAAGAGAATATGTAGGTATTATATGGATAGAATTGAGCATGCTCTAAAGAACGGAAGAAGCCTCAAAACTGTGAAGACAAAACTGTGCATAGGCAAAAATCAGATGCATGCATTAAGGGACAAGGAAGGCAAAGTCACTACCAATATGGATAGAATAGTTGAGGTAGCGGAGGAGTTCTACAGAGATCTGTACAGCAGCCGAGACCATCAGGATAAAAACGTAAGAAGCAGTCATAGCCCAGTGGAATCTGGCATCCCACCAGTATTGACAGGAGAAGCAAAGAAAGCCCTAGAGGGAATGCAAAGAGGCAAAGCCGTTGGTCAGGATCAGGTAACATCAAACCTGTTGAAAGACGGTTGAGATATTTTGTTAGAAAAACTAGCCACCCTGTATACGAAGTGTCTCTTGACGGGGAGGATACCAGAATCTTGGAAGAATGCCAACATCATCCTAATCCGTAAGAAAAGGGACGTCAACGACTTGAAAAACTACAGGCCGATCAGCTTACTGTCCGTTGTCTACGAGCTATTTACAAAAAAAAATTGCTAATAGAATAAGGACAGCATTGGAGTTCAATCAACCAAAGGCTCAAGCAGGTTTCATACAGGCTACTCAACAATAGACCATATTACTATCAATCAGGTGATAGAGAAATGCGCGGAATACAAGTAACCCCTATACATAGCCTTCATAGATTACGAGAAGGCACTTGATTCGGTGGAGACATCAGCTGTCATGCAGGCACTGCGGAATCAGGGCATCGACGAAGCCGATATAAACATACTGGAAGAAATCTACAGCGCATCCACAGATATCATAGTCCTCCATAAAGAAAGTGACAGAATCCCGATAAAGAAGGGTGTAAGCCAGGAAGACACGATCTCTCCAATGCTATTCACCGCGTGTTTACAGGAGGTTTTCAGGGCCCTAGATTGGGAAGAGTTAGAGATAAGAGTTAATAGAGAACATCTTAGTAACCTGTGATTCGCTGATGACATTGCATTGATGAGTAACTAAAGGGACGAATTACAGCTCATGATTATTGATCTGGATACGGAAAGCAGAATAGTAGGTGTGAAAATTAATATGCATAAAACTAAAGTAATGTGGAACAATCTCGGCAGAGAACAGCGTTTTGCGATAGGCGGCGAGACACTCGAAGTTGTAATGGACAGGTAGCAACCGCGGAGCCGAACCATGAGAGTAAAATAACTAGAAGAATAAGGATGGGGTGGAGCACATTCGGCAAGCATTCTCAAATCATGAATGGTAGTCTACCACTATTCCTCAAGAGGAATGTATATAACAGCTGCATCTTACCGGTACTTACCTACGGAGAAGGAGCCTGGAGACTTACAAAGAGGCTTCAACTTAAATTGAGGACGACGCAGCGAGCGAAGGAAAGGAAAATGATAGGTGTAATGTTAAGAGACAGGAAGAGAGTAGTACTGGTCAGGCAACAAACGGGGGTTGAGGATATCATAATTGAAATCAAGAAGAAGAAATGGACATGGGCCGGGCACGTAGCACGTAGGCAGTATAACCGCTGGTCATTAAGGGTAACTCACTGGATTCAGTCAAGTATATGACAGCACAATACATGATCACCTGCGCCGTCCATCCGTCCGTCCGTGCGTGCGTCCGTCCATCCCTCCGTCCATCTGTCCGTCCGTCCGTCCGTCCGTGCCTCCGTATCCGTCCATCCATCCGTCCGCGCATCTGTGCCTCCGTCCGTGTGTCTGTCCGTCCGTCCGTACATCCGTGCCTCCGCATCCCTTCGTCCGTCCGTACGTCAGTCCTTGTGTCCGTCCGTCCATCCGTGCCTCCGTCCGTCCGTGTCCGTCCGTCCCTCCGTCCGTCCGTGCTTCCGTCCATCTGTCCGTCCTTTATACTAGACGGTGACATAAACGTAGACATTAGGCACCTTAGGACCTAGTTTCGCCCACTCGTCATCTTTCACTTCGTGGAGATGCATGTTTTTTAATGGGTAGGCACATTTCTTCATGAAGTACCGCTGATGCAACATAGTATTCTTGCCGGTCTGCAGATAACATCTTTTATAGAAGCCACGTGTTTATCACGGTATTGTGTGGCTTCTGGCATAACATAGAGGATGAAATACATGCCTGCTGTACTGAAGGCGTTCACTGCCATATTACAGGCCGAATATTTCTTGCATCATATGGACATTCTAGGCAATGACTAGCACTAACTTTTCCCGAGACATATCTTCCCGATGCGCAAGCGCAGTTCGCCCGAACTCGAAGCGGCGCTGGTGTGATGTGGCGCACGCAACCTCCAGCGCCCGCCGTCACAGATGATCTATTTAAGTTAGCGAAGCAGTTGAATATTAGACAAAGCTTACCACACCATTCAACCTTCCTGCGCATTTGTTCTTTGGGAACAGCTGTTTTCTCATTCTGGTGTACACAACAATTTTGAACAACATTAATCCGATTATCAGCACAGAGATTATGACGCAGCCGCTAGGCCGAGCCTCTCACATTTGGCGTATTATTATTTGTTAGCAGCTCAGCTAATGCAAGGTTATCTCACGGAAGACGGAAGACAAAGTCTTTTACTTCAACAAGAGAGATCGAAAAAAAACTTTATTCCCTCTTTGACAAGCATATTTTAACATCAGCGGTTTTTTCTAAAACACGTATACACTTCAGAACACTTCTGAAATATAGTATTACGCACGAAAACAACGAAAAGTATCTGAAACGAAAAAATATATCAAGCTTTAAAAATAATGAGATTTATTATCATCTCTTCAATTTGTCTGAAGCAATAAATTCCTGCAACACAGGTATATTGTCTCGTTTACCATGCTTGAGGTGCTTCTGTCGAAGGTCCTTCGACAGCAAAGGGAAATGAAGTGAGTAAAAACTTTATTGAAAATGTCCGGCGGTATTGTGCGGGGTGGGGCTACAAGCACCCCAGCCAAGGTGACGGCCTCGAGTCCTTCGACACGGGCGGCTTCCTGGGCGTGCCGGACGGCCCACAGTTGATCTGCGAGGTCATGGCTGAGCAGAGCCGCCTCCCATCGTGCCTCGCGGTTCGAGATTGCCATGTCTACCCGGTTCGTAGGGGACTGCTGCTCGCTACCGGTACACTCCCACAGCATGTGCTGCAGCGTCGCTCTGGCTCCGCACGCTTTACAGTCGTCGGACGTATAAATGTCTGGATAACAGAGGCGCAGGATCACTGGGTTTGGGTACGTGTGAGTCTGTAATTGCCTCCAGGCAACCTCCTGTTTCTTGAAGGGCTAATTAATTTCAATTTGGCATGTTCTTTAGTGGGAATAAATATTTTGACCAAGATGTGCACCGTTGTTTTGCCAGGAGCGCTCAAAATTCAGGAATGGGGAAATTATTTTTTTTTTCTTTTTGCGGCCAAAACTTGTAGATTTCTTAGATGAACAATTCTCTGAATGCAAAATGACTTCTTAGTTATTGTTCCCTGCCTAAATACGGCGCATAGCGTATATTTCATCATTATCAACCGAGACCCCGTGTTCAATCTTATATGGACACACCCTGCTAACGATGGAGAGTTTTTTTTGGCGGTGGTGTTAGAGAATGCAAATTGTGTGCGGTGGGTAAGCACTAATAAGGGGGGCAAAACACAAATGGCTTCAGTGAAAGGAAGTAGCGATTTTCCGATATTTTTTAATCAATTCCATCTGGGTATCTGGAAGCCTATAATACTTCTACAGTCTTGGAAGACCATTGACGGACGTGGATAAGACGGTAAGGTGCCGCGCACTTGTGCGACTGATATGCCAACCGTAAAATACGCACCCACTGCTAACGGTGGGAGTGCGCCATGAATTTTGCCGTAGCTGAAGGTGCACTGCTATTTAAGGACATGAGTTTTGCGAATACTTGCCTATTTGTGTGACTACTCTTTGGTCAAGTTCACGTGCCGGTATATGCAGGTAACGTGCCGCTTGAACAAATAACGAAGAATACCGAGAAAACGGCGGCTTTTTTTATTTCAATGAGAAAATATTTCTTTTTGTACGTGGAATAATAACATTTTTCACAAGGGCAAGGAGAAGTAATAAAGGATATAAGTCGCGATCTGCAACTAAGAAAGTAAAAAAAAAGGTAGGTGACAGACAGGCTCAACTTATAACCGAACTTATTAAGCCGAAACACGAGCAATATAAAAGCAAGGTAACATTTTCGAAGCCCGAAAACTGAAATTAAAGGAATGAAATATACCACTCTTGCAAAAAAAAAAGCATTCTCAAAAGTGGAAATGGAAGGGGCTCTCGGAAACAGGTTAACAACTGCAATCATTATTTGAAGTTCGAATTCGCTCCTGTATTATGTCAACGAGGAGATCCTGACACTTAAATAAACTGTCTTTTGTATTGTGAAATCCAGTAGATCATGAAGCCAAGGAAGGTATGTTGGTTGTTAATAGTACTCTTTTAAGTGTATTGTAGTAATTGGGATACAGATGTCAAGGAAGTAAAGTGGACGAGAAGACAACGGCCGGCAGCAAATTATCTTTTACCCGGAGCACTTCCTATCTTTTTACTTCCGGCCATTCAAGTAGGCGCCTGGCTATTTAAAATAGAAATACTACATGCCGAGCAGGCTCTCTTCTCCGTTCCGTGAGCCAGGTATAAATTACCAGGCCCAAGTGCCCACAGCAGTGCAGTACGAAGCGTGCATAAAGAACGATGGCGAAAGTGCTTATTTTGGCCCTCATTGTGGCCATTGGTAAGTTCATATTCAAAACTGCAATAGTTATGTCATTCATGTGTAGCGGTAGCACGATGATCATGTTACTAGCAAAAGCCAAATAACCATTTCATGCTGTGTGAGTGTTGCCTTTTGTCAGCCTGCATTGATTCAAATTTTTTTGGCTACTTTGTAATTCCATGAGATTACCTGCGATTTGATAAAATCAGTTGCGATTACAATAAAAGGAGGCTGGTATTTGATGAAAAGTGTGCCAAGGTTTTCTTGCATTTTAGCTAAATTGAAGTAGTGGCGAGTATAGCTCTTCCAATGCATCAAATTCTAGCTGTAGTGACAGCGAATGGAATCCGTCACTTCACCCTTAGCTGCACTACTTTTTAGGGGCGAAGCTCCTTAGGGTGTGGGTCTGTCCCTCATCTGTAGTTGTAGTAGTAGAAGCAGTAGTAGTAGTAGTAGTAGTAGTAGTAGTAGTAGTAGTAGTAGTAGTAGTAGTAGGTAGGTAGGTAGGTAGGTAGGTAGGTAGGTAGGTAGGTAGCCACGTGTAGTGGAATGTACCCCCTCCACGTGATAAAGATGAAGTGTAAGCGCGTCTCAGTATAGTGGATTGTACCCACTACACGTGATAACGATGACGATGACGCTGATGACCATGAAGTATAAGCGAGTTCCAGACCACACATTCTCTTTCTGCCATGGATGAAAACGATCGAGCTTCGCCCACTCTTCATCATTCACTTCGTGGATATGTGTGATGTTTGTGGTGAGGTTCGTCACGCCGCAGAGCGTGTGACGCGTTGAGGATGGAGGAGACGGTGGCTGATTTTAAAAACCCACACGAAAATTGTATTTTACAGCACACACACACGAAATACATAAAGTGACAACACGTACAATGCGAGTCAACCGTCCCACGTGGCGGTACTGGAGTCCAGGAAGTTGTGGGGCTGGCAGAGTCCCGGCGGTGATGCAGTCGTCGTCGGGTAGGTGTCCGGCGTGGCAGTGACGTCGCAGCCGCAGGGGTTAAAGGCCGAGTGAGCGACCCATCGCTCGGTAGCTGGTAGCCGCCATCGTCGGTAGCCAGGTAGGGCTCGTCAGCACCAGGCCAGGACCTTGCGACGCTCGCTGTCTCGGAGGCGGTAGCAAACCTGGAACCTCGCGCGTAGGTGCGGGTTCCCCGACAGCAGCAGGCCGCGTACCAGGTCCTGCGAGGCGATGACCGGGAGGCGCTCGTTGTCCCCAAGACAGGCGCCCTGCGTGTGCGAACCTCGCGCGTAGATGCGGGTTCTCCAACAGCCCTCCGGCCCGTTCTGCCGGTGTTCGAAACTGTCTCGTCTGCGCGAGCCCTTTTCTTCTCCTCCGCAGCACGAGCTCTTTCATTTTCTTCGTCGTCCAGCGATCGGCCGCTCCGTCGTCTGCTCGCGCTGGCTCACCGTAGCGTGCTTCTTCACACTTACCCCCCCACTTAAGAAGGTTCTTCCTTGTGAAGAACTTGCAGCTGCCACTGGACACCTTGGGCACCGTAGTACACACACACTCGGAGCACTGCACTACACTTCCGAGCCCCGCACACTCGGCACACATAAGAAACACGGAAGGTGTCACCAGAGTTCAAGCACCGCACGCTCGGCACTTGTGAAAACACAGAAGTACACATGACTAAGTAGTACGAATGACCCACGAAATTTCAAAAGTAAAAAAAAATAGTCATAAGCTGCTCTGAACACTTCTAAAGCATCGAGTCGTGTAGTGATGTTGTTCATGCACTTCATCACTGGCTCATATAGTCGGTGTCTACATTCGCACTACCGTTCATATACGTAACTGCGAAGTCGTATTTAACAAGCATGAGGACTGACATCACTTCTTTCTTCGTCGGTAAAAGCTTCCGCGGTCCATATTTCTTCGCATCTTTCCACTTGTGGTAAGCGGCGACTGCTGGGTCCTCGATGCCATTGTCCTTGGATGTGAGACTTTTGATCCGTGGTTACGAGAGAGTCCATTCCGACATTCTCAAATAAAGAAGCGTTTCCTTTTGGTGGAACGGCACGAATGGTAGCTTGTTTCCTTCCTCTGACATCGGAGATGGTGGTCGCACATGATCAGTCGCGACTCTTTTAGTGCCAGTTACCAGAGCATTTCCTAGTGGTTCTCGCCCAACTAAATTCATTGAAAACGGTTCTCTGACACGTGGTGCACGATTTAACGAATCGTGTAATGTCTGCTTGAGCACCTGGCCAGTAAAACTCTTGGAACACACGGTCTCTTGTTAGTTTGGTTCCTAGATGGCCCAAAAGTATCCCTTGGTGAGCCGTTTCTATAGCAGCTTGTCGAAGGCTCCTTGGTAGCACAAGCTGCTCCACTTGTTTCTTCGACCGTAGCTTTGTACTTCCTATACAGAACTCCTTCTTGTATAAAGAATAGAATATCGGCAAACCTAGTCTTTATCGGTTTGTCCACTGCTTCAAAGCATTTCCTGTAGGCTGTTGTCATCTCGCTGACTCTTCTTCAAATCGACTGAACTGCTACCCGGGAGACACCTTGCTGGTACCGATTGCAGACGAGAGCTCTGTCGAATTGTCGCAGCCCCTTCTGTGTTGTCTTCGGGTTCGCTTGCAGCCGATGTGAGGGTTTCTGCGAGTTGAGATGCAGTGGTAGAGCCTTTGTGAGCTTCCGGCCTAGGCGACTCTTCCACCGGACTAGACGGGTGTAGACGTCTTTTCCACTGCTTCTCGGGATCAGAGGCATCGCGGACCCCTTGGACGTTTCCCAGAACGACGTCGTACAGTGGATCGTCCATGCAGATCGCGCGAGTCTTGCCAGAGAAAAAGGGTGAAATGATTCGCACCTCTGCCTCCGGCAGTTTCAGTATGCTTCTGCCCAAAAGGTAGACAGAGGAAACTTTCCCTGTTAGCTTGCTGTCGGTTACAAGGGACCTTCTGACGATAACTGTGTCACATCCCGTGTCCCTTAAAACAGTAACAGGCTTGCCTTCGAGGACACCTTCAACCGTAGGCATACATTCGTCCTCCCGTTTAGGCACTCGCCCTGTCTTGCGTGCCGAACAATTAGTCCATTGCTGCACGGCCTCTGTGTTAGGATTCGTTGTTACGGGCATATGTACTTGCTTTGTCAAACACGAGGCTCTCTTAATATTACTTGCTCCGTTCGGACAATCTTCTGAGCTATGCCCGCTACTGCTGCACTTTTCGCAGAAGGATGTTTTTGTCTTAGGCCCCTTTGTGTTTGTCCAGCAGTCTGCAGCTTTGTGGCCACGTTTTCCACAAAGAAAGCATTGCAGTTTCTCTTTTCCCTCTTTTCGCGGCATGGTCTGAGCTTGATCTGGTGGCTTATCGAGTTTGTCGTTCTCGTTTCTACCTTTGCCGAGATTGACTAAACCTTGGGCCTCCATGTAGTGATCGGTAGCTTCAGCCAGCTTTTCGATTCCTCGGCAATTCCTTTCTCTCAGGAAAATTGCCAGCTTCTCATGGCATGTCAGGAGGAACTGCTCCGAAACAATAATGTCTCGCAGAGCTTCGTACGTCCGTTCCGTCTTGGCCATCTCTTGCCAGTGGTCGAAGTAACCCAGTATTCGTCCAGCGAACTGCCTACCGGTTTCGCAGTTCTCAGGTTTAGCCGACCGAAACTTAATGCGGTAGCCCTCCTCTGTAAACCGGAAGCGCTGCAACAACGTTTTTTTAACGTTGCGTAATCCATGGCATGGTCAGGCGCCATTCTGCCAACAACACTTAGCGCTTCGCCGGTCAAACAGAGGCTTAGTGAGAGGGCCCATTTATCCTGCGGCCAATCCTGGCTCATGGCGACACGTTCGAACCGCTGGATGTGCGCGTCCAGCTCGTCGCGAACTTCGTTGAAAGGCGGTATGAGCTTGTGCGGACTTTGGTAGCTTTGAGGAGAACCCATGCGCGAACCCTCTGCTGATTGACCTGTAGTCATGCTACCCGTTGTCGCATCTAACTCCCGCAGCTTCAACTTGAGTTCCAGTACCTCCTTCTCTGCCTTCAACCTCGCCAGTGCCTCAGCGTCAGCTTCCTTTGCCGCATTGCGTTCGGCTAAACGTGCTTCCCGCGCTTCTCGTTCACGCGCGCGCTCTTCATCAATCCACTGCTTTAGCCCTGAACCGCTCAACCCCAGTTCTTTTCCAATTGCAGTGAGCTTGTCCGTCTCCATCGTCAACCGTCAGACACGCATAAGCGACGCGATGCTCTTTTAAACAGGATAAGAGCAGTCCTGCGTCGCGGACGCCAGATGTGATGTTTGTGGTGAGGTTCGTCACGCCGCAGAGCGTGTGACGCGTTGAGGATGGAGGAGACGGTGGCTGATTTTAAAAACCCACACGAAAATTGTATTTTACAGCACACACACACGAAATACATAAAGTGACAACACGTACAATGCGAGTCAACCGTCCCACGTGGCGGTACTGGAGTCCAGGAAGTTGTGGGGCTGGCAGAGTCCCGGCGGTGATGCAGTCGTCGTCGGGTAGGTGTCCGGCGTGGCAGTGACGTCGCAGCCGCAGGGGTTAAAGGCCGAGTGAGCGACCCATCGCTCGGCAGCTGGTAGCCGCCATCGTCGGTAGCCAGGTAGGGCTCGTCAGCACCAGGCCAGGACCTTGCGACGCTCGCTGTCTCGGAGGCGGTAGCAAACCTGGAACCTCGCGCGTAGGTGCGGGTTCCCCGACAGCAGCAGGCCGCGTACCAGGTCCTGCGAGGCGATGACCGGGAGGCGCTCGTTGTCCCCAAGACAGGCGCCCTGCGTGTGCGAACCTCGCGCGTAGATGCGGGTTCTCCAACAGCCCTCCGGCCCGTTCTGCCGGTGTTCGAAACTGTCTCGTCTGCGCGAGCCCTTTTCTTCTCCTCCGCAGCACGAGCTCTTTCATTTTCTACGTCGTCCAGCGATCGGCCGCTCCGTCGTCTGCTCGCGCTGGCTCACCGTAGCGTGCTTCTTCACAATGTGGCTGTGATTTTTTTTCGTTATAAACAACGACGAGAGATGGCCTTAGTCATAACACACATTTTGTGACCTGCCCCCAAAACGCCTTCTCATGCTTGCGAAAGCCACGCACCGACAAACCGCATCTGTATATCATATCTGGTGTTTTTCACAATACTCACAATGTTGCGATCAATCGAAACTGTGTCAATGTGTTTTGACAAAGATTGGTTCGTTTAGCGTGTTACTTCCGAAAGCGGCTCGGGCAACAACAGGGGTTTTAGTGTGTGCTCCAGACAATTTCCACCTTGTGACGCTCTTTAACGTGCGCTCACAGCGTCCAGCACAAGCTCAGTACAATACAGTGGTCGCATGTCGCCTTCATCTAAACGCGAGCTCCGCGGCCGGTGCATGTGGGAGGAGCAATCGTGTGCTGGTGAGATGTGGTGGCACCCTGGCTAGTGCAGCGCAGAAGTCAACCGCATGTGTTCGAAGTTTTTTTTAGCAATGTTAAGTGTATTATTGGGACTACTTCTTACTAACTTACTAACTCCTGTTAATTACACTACTTTAGACCTTGTTCGTTTACTTTAACCTGGTTTTGAGCATTGCTAGTCATGTTTTGAGCCTTTATTGAGCGCGTGGGGGTGAGCGTGACCACGCGACATGATAAATAGTAATGGACGACAAGATAGGCCCTTAAGAGAATGATTCATACAGTAATGACCGTGCGCCTTCGCTACACCAACGAAACATCGGAATGACGCGTAGATAACTAAAATTGAACATATATCGAAGACGTATGAGCGTTATAGTGGGTAACCCTCTCCAGTGACCTACAATGGGTCTTTGTCTAGCACGCATGACTCGGGGACGCTTCTCGCTCTCAAGGCGCGCGAATTGAGCCGTAGATCAAGCTAGCTGTCGACCCTCAACCAGAGTGCAATGAGCAACTTAGCAATTCGTGGACAGTGCTGTGCCCTCAACAGAACCACGATCCCCCTTCGATGACCCTGGAAATTTAATCCCCTACACTGCCATCTACCATGCCTCAAGACGCTGCGCAGCAAACGCCCCCATGCACCACACATCGCATGTCGTGGTGTCCACCGTCTCTGCGACCCACCTGTCTTCACGGTCCCCGATGGCACGGATGTCTAAGGCTGGGTCGCGATTCACCAGCGTGTGAGCATACCCATTTAATTGGACGAAGCAGGAAAAGCGACCAACTTTTCTTCAACATCGCACGTGTGGCAAGCATGCCGTACAACAACTATGCATAAGATTTTCCGACGTGGTCCGACTTCTAGAGCGCAATCATCGACATGTTTGGGCAAGCTGCAAGCAGAACAGCGTTTACGAGAACAAACACAGCGGGCCGGCGATTCTTTCACAAGTTACACAGAACACATTATCCACTTGTGCAAGAAAGCCAACGCAATCATTTCGGAGTATAATAAGGTCAAAAATGTATGAAAGGCATTTACGATGATGCCTTCACCATGCTGCTCGCCAAGAACCCTCGTAGTGTAGCAGAGGTAGTAAATCTGTGCAAAAGCTATGAGGAGATGGACCTGCAGTGTTCCATGACACGTCGCCTTGTACCACACGATGCAGATCTCTCTACTTGTCGACCATTTCTAACCACTGCGCGTTGCTCGCAGAAATCGAGGACATCAGTGCGCCAAGAAATTACACACTACTTTTCCTAGCTGGTCTTTGCTCTCTCGCAGTAAATTACGGAGGCGTCAGCCACATTTCTGTCTCACCTTCGCCGAGCTCAATCGCTCAGAAATCGCGGGGGTCATGCCTGAGCACCAAAAGCAACCCCCGGCGCTTAAATCAATGACTTAGGCTCAAGTTGTCACCCAACCCCAAGCAATCCCTGTGGCTGCCACACATAGTTGCGCCGATACCTCTGCCAAACCTGAGTCCATCGAAACGGATGTGACGGCTGTATATGCGACGTCATCCCGAGGCATCGGGTGCAGCCTACAATGAATTCATATCAATAGCCCCATTGATCGCCTCTTGCGACATGGGTAGGACCTGCCTCAGTGAACCGATGGAGCCCTTCCGACAACAGGTGCTTTGAGTGCAGTTACGCCGGTCACGTCACACGTTATTGCAAACGCGTGCACCCGCCTCAAGTCGCATCACCCGTCACCAGCCAGACCAGCCGCTCATGCTACGAAACACCTACGCCTATGTCACCGACGTCACGCCCAGCTCCATTTACCTGCCGTTCACCGTCTGCACGACACGGTTCGCTGTCGCCAATGCAGCCATGTTCAGTCGCCCTAGACTAGGCAAACTAGACGCCGCAGTTCACGCGGCAAGGGCTGCGACGCCATCATACCACCAAAATTCTCAGCGAAGCCCATCGAACGTACTAGAGGCGTTTGTAGGCGCTGTGGGCACATCTTGGTTGGTAGACACTGCAACCACCGTATCCGTTATGAACACCAAGCTTTGCTGTTTACTACGAAAAGTGATGACGCCACTTTCAGGGATGTCCCTTCGTACATTTAGCGCCCAGAGTATTCATCCTACGGCAACAGGCACAGTACTCATCGTTCTTCAGAAGTCTCTGTATGCCATCGAATTCATGAGAGTTTCTACATGCCCTGACAACGTGATACAAGGACGGCATTTTCTCTTCCACCACGGCGCCGTGTTGCATTGCACACCAGCATCAATAGAACTCTCGCCGGTCTCAGTTATGACGCCGGGAGACCAGCATCGGTTTTTAGCAAGCTATTCATACAGCACGATATGAAAGTGTCTCAAGATTCTTCAACCGCTGTGTCTGTCACTCTTCTGGGCCGATCTGTCCGGCGACGTTGCACTCGTTGCTCCATCTGACCGCGTTCGCGTTACGGACGGCTTACTGGTGCTTTGCTACTGTAGATGTCTCTCAGTGCCGCACCGCTATTTTTAAGCGAAAGCTTTACTGCAATAGTCGAGCGAGTTTCGCGATATCCCGCAGCTTGAGCATGAAGCGAAGAAGGAACACCACGTGACTGGCCACGCTCTGCCCACGCCGACACCGCTGCTGCTCTGAGCGCTGCTACAGTGATGTGAGGGACTCGCTGTTCTCTCTGCCACGCAGGGCCAGCGGGATTCCATTCAGCCGTTGTGCCAGGGTCGTGCGATGGAAGGGGAGAGTGAGGAGGCAAGCACATCTGTGCCAAAGTTGTATGCGTGGTCCCAGCGCCGTGAGCCAAGACGGACCATGCTTCCGATGTCGCTTGGCTTGCTGGTGAGTTAAAAGGGTAACGTGAGCACCAGCGCGCAAATTGGCTGATTGAAACGAATGAAGAACAAGAACTTCGACAAGTTAAACGTCGCGAGAAGGATGCAGGAAGACGACAGAAACGAGCATAAGAGCCGGCAATAGACGCCTCGAGTTCGACATCGGTGGTGGCTTCGGAAACTGACATAACGACGGTGGTGAGTTCTGGCAGTACGGCACTTTGGACTAGCCATATTGTTTGCTTGGCAAACTGTGGTTAGCCTGCGAGCGTACTGGCATGTACTCATGTCTGATGGCGCTCGACCAAGGAGAGTTATGTCATGCCCGACGCCTTTTACGAATTTGACGTCACACCGTTTGGACTGTGCAATGCTCCCGCGATATTTGAACGCATTATTGATAGCGTTCCGCGCAACTTCAAATGACACACGTGCTTGTGAATTCTGGACATTGTCGTCATATTCACTCTAGACTTCTTCGCGCATTTTAGCGCCTGCGGCATGATTCCACGCGTTTGAGCAACGCCAGCCTACAATTGACTCCGAAGAAGTGCCGAATTGCAGCGCGGCAGCTGATAATATTAGGCTACGTGATGTCCCAGGCCCGAATTTTCCCCGATACTGCAATGCTTCAGGCCATGGCCGAGTTGCCCAAATCCAGACTAGACCATGAAGTGCACAGTTTCGTAGGAGTGTACTCTAACTTTTGAAGCTTCATTCGGAACTTCGCAACTATCATATCGCCACTGATCAAGTTCCTCAGAAATAGCAGGCCCCTCACTTCATGGTCGTGAGAGTGAGATGACGCGTTCGCAAAGCTCCGTCGGTTGTTCACGTATGCTTCCATACTAGGCCATTAAGACTCTATGACGCCTACATAGGTACAGAGGGATGCTTGCGCTGTTGGTCTCGGTTCTATCCTTGTGCAGCGCAAACCAGGCTTACCTAAATATGTTTACCTAAATATGCTTACTGAAGCCGGGCTCAGTTACCCTGTTGCGGAAAAAGAATGGCGAGTGACTATGCGGGCCCTTACGAATTTCTAACCTTTTTCCTATGGCCGCCCATTTGATGTCTTCACCGACCACCACGCACTTTGTTGACAGTCGTCATTAAACGGTCCCTGCGGCCGCCTTGCACGCTGGGGACTGCACCTGCAGGACTACAATATCCCCTTGATGTAACGCAGGGTACGACAACATTCGCACGTAGACGCCCCCCGGCGCTCTCCCTTGGCGGTCTCAATGCCAGCTGCTCAATATCTCAGCTTACTATTTTTTCCGCCAATCTTAACACTATCGCCTGCGAGCAGCGCAAGAACTCCCGGGTTGTCTCGATAATATAGGGTATAATATAAGGTATAGGGAGTTTCCACCCCTTGATATTATTGTTAACTTTAGGTATTGAGTAAGCCTGCTTCTTGCTTTCATTTTCCGTAATATCGCCATGACAAGCTTTGTTGTGTTTTTTGTAGGTGAGAACAAAGTGTTGGGCTGCGGTTAAGTGAACCCTCTCTCATAAGAAAAAACCATGAAATATCGTACACAATTTTTACATGATCTCTGACCCCATAGAGAACGCGTTCCTATATATAGTACACAGGAAAAACGGATTGCCCTGGGGTGTCTCGTACTGTAAGAAGGACTTCCAGTGGGTCTTGAAACTGAAATTCTTTATTTTGCCATCCTGTAGAGTTACAGATAGAGATGGGTTGGGAACGAGAGTAGTACAATAAAAGCTGTCATAGAACAGCTTGACGAGTACAATCCTTTCAATTGCCAAGGAGGCCCCATCACATATTCGTACATGTAGGTCTATATTATACATACACATCGATATATGCCGTATATAGCAGCATACACATGCTTCAACGTGTTCCGCACTCGCCCTTTGGTCTAGTGGCAATAAAATCAATCAGGTACACATGAGAAGATGTATGACCACCGCATACATCAGTTTTAGTTCTTTAGGAGAGCCCGTGAAAAGATCAATGCGTGCCGAATTATTGTAGTTTAACAGCGGGGGTAATGTGTAGTTAAGGCCTTGCTTTCCATAGTTTCAACGTCGTGTTGGCACTTGTTTTATGAATTATAACAAAAACACTTTTCAATCTTTCCGTTCACGTAATTTTGAAGGTAATTCAGTATAATCTGACAATGCTTCAGCATAATCGAGAAAGTTTTCGAAAAAGATACATCAAGATAAGAAAAGTTTAAAGAAAAGAGGTGATCCTGAAGAAAACGAAATTTTATGTTCAAAAACACCTGCGAAATGCCGACGACTAAAATTAATTATTATGCCTGTATTCGCTACCAAAGCATGCCTTGCAGTAAAATTCGCAATCACAACATATGAAAAAGGTAGCTCTTGCAAACACATTTATGATTACAAAACACATACAAGCCAAAACAATGATTGAGGAACACCGTCACATTTCCCAGACAACTCTTTCTGGCGTGATTTTTCAACTGCTATGAGCGCTTTTGCAAATTCGACCCCCCTCCCCCTTGGTTTGTACTAATCTGTAATTAATCAAATAAAAAGCTAGCTGTTTGGAGGATTGATCTTTTTACACATTTTTATGTGAAGTTATTTTTGTGAAAAAAAATGTTGGTGCTTTTTCACAGAAATAACCCCCCCTCTCTTTTTTCAGGCGTTGATAATATCGGAGCCATGCCAAGACAAAATCTGCGGCAGCGAAAGCTCAGTAATGGTGCGTATTGACGAAAGCGTCTATGAAGTAGTGTAATGTGGGCATCTGGCATACTGGAATTTTTTGCAACTATGCGCATTACCACGGGGGTGCATATTTTTTGAAGAGCCCATTTTGCAATCAATGTTTGTATTCGTTGGAGACTCGTGAACAAATGTTATTAACGCGATAGCATTAAAGAGCTCGTTTCGCAGAAATTCCGGCGTCGGCGTCGGCGTCGGTGTCGGTGTCGGCGTCGGCGTCGTTGGTTGTGAACGAAAAATCATCATCTTGTCCGTGACCGAAAAATCGAGAAAGATGCAAATAAAATAAATAATAAAAATTTGCGGGTCCGAGTGAGGATCGAACCCGGGTTGTCTGCGTGGCAAGCAGGTGTTCTACCACACAGCCATGCCTCTGCTTGGAAATACTGTGAAAATAACTTATCGTACACTAAATCGTACACTTTGTCTGCAAATGATACCATGGAAAAGAAAGTCTTTCCATATCTCAAATACGGGCCATATCTGAAGAAGATTTGGGGCCAGGATTACATCCAAGATCACGTGGATACTGATCTCCAAAATAAGTAAAATCCGGACGCCGATTTTGAAATACTGTTTTTGTTTCTCGGTTACACTTTAGCACATGGTGACCACATGGGGCGCCTCACGAAAACAATGCTTTAGACCAGTCATGACTGTGTCGCTCACGCACATGCTTATCATGAAAATATAAAAAAATGTGGGGCGAAGACAGTCACGTGCAGGCCGCGGGCCGCTATCGAGAGGTTCACGGGCCGCGTGTGTGAGACCCCTGCTCTAATGTCTCTCATGTCTTCATTGCAACAATTTTGCTTGTAATTTTTAATCTATATGTATGAAGGAAAGAAATGTTAACTTAAGGCTCGTTTTCTTTGCGAGACACAATATGAATGAGAACTAACCGACAATTTCCTTGGCATCATTGTCTGTTAATTCTCATTAATATTGAATATATATATATATATATATATATATATATATATATATATATATATATATATATATATATATATATATATATATATATATATATATATATATAGTTGTATTTGTATATATAGTGCCAACTATGTGTACTAGGCTTCGCTTAATTTTTTTCATTACTTGTTTTATTTCGACTTGTCTAGCTAAAATGAAAGATGTCTCTTTATTTGTATTTTTGAAAGGGATGTGAGGAAATTGCGCTCCTAAAACCACCAAAAGCCGAGAGTTCGAGAGTGGCATCGTTTTTTCTTTATGTCATCACATTTCTATGCAAAATATATTGTTTTCGCACTTTCATTTGAGATATCATTGATGGTAATCTTTTGTATGTGCGTGCTCTATTGTATGTGCAAGGAGCCCCGGAGCAGTCACATGAATACATTTACGACAATCCTTTCTAGAAAAGAGACGTCAGCACTGTCGTTCACATGCAGCCGTCTTGCGTCATTGCGTAAATATTATTTTTCTCATAACGCTGCCATGTTGCACAACCAAAATGGCTTTAGCTTTGACATCCGCATCAACCAGTCGGTTGATGCGGAAGTCACTAGCGTTAAGTACAATAATGACCCGACTTTCGTGCTTGCTATTTCTTTCCCTACAACACACAACTGTTCTGTTTCAAAGCCTACAATATTTACCTGAGCACCAGGAACATCACAAGCAGACGCTGGCATATCCATTCTTCTAAACGTTTAATATATTATTAGTATTAATATTTTCAGATCTAGTTAAGTGATTACAACATTCAAATCTGGGAAAGCAGATGACCAGCGAAGTTTCAAGTAACACACAAGGTTCGCCACTGCATCATTTTGCAGGAGGGCTCCGCCCAATCTTCGCACTCACTTGCGCCAATAATACCATTGCAGCGCAAAAAACGTGAACGCCAAGACAGGCGATGTAGTCGTCCACTGACGCGTCCCCTTTCACTACGAGCGACAGAGGCGCAAAAACGCAAGAGCCGCAGATGAACAACGGTAGCAACCTCTGAGCTGGCCGAAAGCCAAAAAGGTTCTCCAATTTCGCTAGGGTGCGCCTCAAGACATACGGGTCCTCCTTGGCTAAGATTGCTGCGCCGCGTGGTGCACGCGCCGATCCCACAGAGAAACGACTCCAGCACTGTATTTAAGTGGCGTCATGACAGCATTAGCGACTCGTATAGAGTTTCCTACACTTACCTAGAGGGAAAACTGGCGCTGCGAACTGTTGGACGCATGGGAATGATGGGATATGTGAGCTTCGAACTTGACTCGGATGTGTATCGTTCACGTAGAGCCCGGACACCTCGAAGACGCGTCTGGCTTCAACGCTTCCTTGCGTCGAATTGGTTGATTTCTTACTGAAGGAGCGCGTAACAGCTATTTCTTTTTTTATCATTGCACAGAAACAAGTTTTATTTAACTTTGAAAACTTCTGCGTCGATGTACAGTTTTACGAAGCGTAAAAAGTAACGAACGGCCGCTAAACTTGGCCGGCAGACGACAAAGCCAGCGTTCACTCTGCCACTTTTTTGTCGTCTGTTTCTTTCTTTCGCCGTTTGGTTATGCTGTAAAGGTGAGTGGACTTTTATTTAGAATATAATACGCGTGAACGAGATCCGCTTATAAAGATGTTCTTTTAGAGAAGCTTTATTTGCACAGTCGTATCCGCTTTTGAGCCGAAGCCTCGCTCAACACCAGCCAACACAAGCCTCGCAGACACATATACCGTCATTCCCATCGCTCCAACAGGGCCCCTTAAGAAATTCGCATAGACGGTGGCGCCAGATTTCCCTCTAGGTAATATTGTGAGAAACTCTATGGCGACTCGTGACGCCACTAGCGACTCGCCGCCAGTCGGTGCGGCCAAACTACCGCAGCTATAGTGCCTTGATGAGCGCTCTTTCCGCTTTAGGGTGAGGAGATCTGCGGCGTCTTCTGCGGCGTGGCTGCCACTGCCATATTTATATTCACGGCGTCTTCTTGGCGTCTTACAGCTCTACGACGGCGCCGTTGAGAGCCGCGGGACGCGGTAGCAAAATTGGTGGCGCGGGAGCATCAGCCCCTTCAAAGAATGGCAACACTGTAAAGGGGAGGGGGGGGGGGGCGCACGCATCGATGCACACTAGCCGCAGCTACAGCACATGATCTCAGAAATAGGCCGAAGGAAACACAGCACCGACGAAAGTACAAATATATTCTTAAAAAGGCCTTTCGGCTCCCACACGGAAGCCTTGTTCACAATACGCTTGAGTGTATGAAATTGTGATTGTGAATTAAATTCGGAACACGGCTTCCGTGTGGGAGCCGAAACGTCATTTTAAGAATATATTTTTACTTTGGTCGGCGCTGTGTTTCCTTCGTCCTATGTCTTTCCCCGGCCAGGCGTGTTTCCGCCAAACTCTCGACTACATGATATTAGAAAGCCGCGCGCGCTGGGGTGACACTTTTCCCAACGCGTTGGATTTGCTCCTCGATTTTCCTCGCGAGCTCACGGCGACTGCTGTTCACGGCAGAATCACTAAAGTGAAGCTTTCTTGGTCTGCCAGGGTTGCCGTTGGTGGCTACTTTGCGCCAAATTGGCTACTTTAGGACCCCGTCTGGCTACGAAAATTTGAGGTTGGCGCCATGGCTACTTTTTGACTACTTGAACTTCTGTTTAGGCGCACTTAGTAGCCAATTTTCTTATTATTTGCAGGTAAAACAATAAGTAAGCCGAAAGATCAGCCACCATTTTCAACCTTTTGTGTCGTGTAACTTAGTGCGCGTGCATGTCTTGGCCCTTGCAATAAGCTTATGAGCACCAAAGAACCCCCCTTCCCCCCCCCCCCCCCCCCTTCCTCCGCAAAACAAATATCACCACCAAATGAAACTGGTCTGTCGGCATGGTAAATCTAGTAATCAACTTAGGTCTGCGACTTCAAGAAAAAACTGCTTAGAAGTACAATGTTCCTACTGACTTGTTGGCGGGAATGCTCCAAAATTCCCCTTTCTCTGGGAAGAACTATCCTGCATAAATATATGCAGATGCACTGAACTTATACTATTACGATGTAGTTGCTGCGCCACCGGGTGCAAAAAAATGATTTATGGAAGTAAATGTCGGAAAATGCAAGGTTAGTGTTTTGAAACACTAACACTCTGCCTATTTACCTCTTGAACAACATTGCATTTTATAACCTGTGAATGGCTATGCATATTTATATGCTCATATATACCATGTAATATTACCAGGATAATTCTAATAAAATTCTTTGTGACCATAACCGCGTGCACTGCTAACATAAGAGCCACGAAATGCCGCCTTTCCGCTCCCTCTGTAGCAGCGCGTCGAAATTTTCACCGCTGCAGCTTATTTCACAGAATATACAAGCGAAGAGTGCTCCAGGACCACCTTACTTTATCACCGCACTGTGGGTCATCCCATTGGTTATCGCTCTGAGGTCATTCTATTTTGTAAAACCCGATGCTTACTAGTCTGTTGGAACTCTGCTTCTTCTTTTTTACTCAATATATTATGTTCATTTTTGGTTGCGTTTTATGCACTCTCCGCACTCCTCTTGTCTTAGCGGTACGTAAATGAATGAATAAATAAATAAATAAATAAATAAATAAATAATACTTCTTTTGCAACTCACATGTGGCTTGCAGAGCAAGATGGAAAGCAATATGGTCTTATTTCTATGTTTTTGCATATTCAAAATCATAATTATTTTATAAAATTTCGAGTCATAATACCATTTTCTTCTATTTGGCTACAAATTTGGCGATAAAGTTAAATTGCATGGCTACTTTGGCTACTTTTAGCTTGAATTCTGGCTCCTTTTCAAGTCTACCCAACGGCAACCCTGGGTCTGGCCTCTGTTGACGTCGGCAAAAGACTCTTAGCGGGTATGTGCTATAGGTTAAAACAACAGGTCCCGCAATCTGACTTTTACCAACTAGGAGTAAACGCGCACATTTCAAGTGTGATGGCGAATTCAAATCGCGTGGTCTCCCTAGGCAATAATTATAACATCTGGGGTTTAGCATTCCAAAACCACGATATGAGGGACGCCGCCGTTGAGGGCTCTGGAAATTTCGACAATCTGGTGTTCTTCAACATGCACTGACATCACACACTACACGGGCCCGTAGCGTTTGACCTCCATCGAAACGCGACCACCGCGGCCGGGCCCCAGCTCACGAATTTCGGGTCAGCAGCCGAGCACCCAAACGGCTACATCACTGCTGCAGACAGGTATCCCCAGCCTATGCGCTTCTTCACAGCCCAAACCTTCAAGGGCAAATCCTGGCCGTTCCGTGCGCCCGCAACCGGGCAGGCACGCTCGACCTGTCGGTCCCCATGTGGGAGTACTCCAAGAAAAAACAGAGTAAGCGTGACTCTTTTCGGAGAGCATTGACTCTCCGAAACTTCTTTGTGGCTCTGAGTATACGACTCTCTTTGAAGAGGCACGGTGACTCACTAGGTGGGTTGGAGTCGGAGCGCTCTAGGACAGTATTCTGGCCGTATTTGTTAGAGTGGAATTACTTTTATCCGAAGGATCACATTACCACTTCTGACGAATCTTGCCGGTAACACTATTACGTGGGTCAAATGACACACACCGGAGCGTCAAGCGAATCCACAAAAAGTAGAAGCTACTCTATTGACCCAAGCTCTACTTTTGCGCAACAACTGTTGGAAATAGTGAAGTATTCATTTTAAGCAAGTTCTATAATAATAGCCGTTGTGCCCAGAGGCTGCAAATAATTATAGTCCAATTTTAGCTATATTTCAATAAAATTCGACAAAACAATACACCTTTTCTAGCAGAGTATTATAGAAAGCGCGAATAGATGGTGTATGGTTGACAATGAAGCTGCTGTTTACTAATTGTAGGAGTATAGGCGATGCGCAAAGCGCCGACGACGCCATCTGCCTCCACGGCTCGGAAGCGCTCGCGGGTCCGGGCGAGCAGTCTTCCCGCGAGTGTGTACGCGAGTGCACGGATGGATGTGTTTTTATCGTGATTTAACGACTCTGTCGGGCTTCAGCGATGCCGAAAATTAACTGCTGCGTTGTCGGCTGCTCAAACGCATACAAAAAATCGCCAGGAACGCACTTCTACAGGTTTCCGGTGCTATTTCATGAGCGATAGCGACGGCGGTGGTTGATTGCGGCTGTCCGAAAAAGGTACGCAATCGCGCTTTGTTTACGGCAGTGTTAGAACGGTTACCGTGTTTTTATTTCTCCATTTATGTCGCTACGTCTTCAGCGAACGCTGCTACGTTTACACTTGGTCGCCTCGCCTGCATTGTAGACGCTACAATACACATGAGGTTGTTATTACTGATAAGACGCGATGCCTAGGCTCTCTTGAAAAACGAATGGCGCGAAGCGCAATGCCAGAGAATGTGGGGCAGGTGACGGCTCCTTTACAAAAGCGCCCTGAAATCACACGCATGCTGCCCGAAATCGGCTGCATTCTACCTATTGATGGCACTGGAATGTGATCACCAGTGCAGAATGTTCGCTGTGCGCTCACCTCAATTATATGCATATTGGCTGTAAAACATGACGCCTGTGCGCATTGAAGGCTTTTGACAGGACATTCAACCGATTCAACCTCCTTTTGAATGCCTCGTAACATGACTTCCGTGCTAATAGGAAATCCTTGATGTACCCCACTAATGCTCATTCGCTTTACAGAAGCTGTGTTATGAGTGGGGCCATAGGCGTGCGCACGGGAAGGGGGGGGGGGGGGGCTTTCCTATTCGCCTAAGAGGGGGGGGTGCAAAATCTGCCCCATGCATTGACTTGGTGGGGCCTGGGGCGCTGCGATGATCCTTTGCCCCCCCCCCCCCCTGATGGGGAACCCTGCGCACGCCTGAGTGGAGCCGATTATGAAACTGACGTGTTTTCTTTTCTTTATTCTTGCTGGTGGTGCTAGCTACTGGTTGCTATGTTTTCTTTAGCATGTAATTGGTGAGTATATGTTGGTTCGTAACTAATCACGTGAAAGTCACGTAACTAATCTCGTGAAACGTTATCGCAAGAATCACGTAATTAGCGTATCTACTCACGTGCCATGTTCCCGCCAAAACCAAGTATTATCACGTAGAACCTAACGCCATTTTTTCAACACTTGGTAATAGCTTGCAAAAAACCTAGCAAATACGTTACCAAGCTGGTATAACAAGCTAGGTGACCACCAGCTCCGCAGTGACTCAGTCTCGCGTCACTAGCGCAAGCTGCCGAGATATTTTTTGACAAGTTTATCGTGCTGGTTTCAAAGTTTTACCAACGCTGACCTTTCGCGTGGCCGCACCCGTGAAATCCATGCGCCGGTGCGACAGCGCTCCCTCAAAATCTACTATATAAACACATGACACGTAAACGAAACTACTGTGTCGAGAAAAAACGTTGGTTCACGCGTTGGTTCACTATTATAAACTGCGGCTCCTTTGCGCACAATATCACCGCAAAAGTAATCGTTTGGGACGCGCACAAGTGGCAAATCGCATGCGCGCACTTCCGTCATGCTTGCATTGAAAGGAGGCGTCTGCTACGCGACCCGCGCGCGTTTCCGACGGCCGCCGCTACGCGGCTTTCAGTGGCGCCCCTATAACCGCTGCGCATCGCGTATAGCCAACCAAAATGCGTGACTGTGATCTGCATAGTGTCATATGGTGCAAAATAAACTGCGAAAATCGGTATCGTGTTTCCATATTTACTCTTATCACTATGAATAAATCAAAAAGTTTTGACGGCTGGAGGCGTCAGACTTGTAACGTGTAATCTTGTCGCTCCAGTTCAGTGTTAGCAGCCATCAAAAATGGTATCTGAAAATCACAACGCGATATGTTGCGAAAACGGAATACGAGTAAGTGTTTGCGAACCCTACACGATAAGTGATTTACACAGGCATAATGAAGGCTCACATCAAAACAACAGATGCAAACAGGATTCGCAACGAACCATGTTTCTCGCCGTCAATGTGTAAAAAAAGAACTCACAATAGTACCTTTTGTAACATGTCACTTGCAGACTACTTTAATGAGAAATAACATACAATGTTTCCAAGGAAAGTATAGCGGCTGTTAGTAGTAAATATAATGTAAATGTACAGAAAGAAAAGTTGACGAAAAAGATCACTTGCCGCGGGCAGGGACCGAACCTGCGACCTTCCAATAACGCGTCCGATGTTCTATCAACTGAGCTACGGCGGCGGCCATCGCTCCTTCCACTTTATGGGGTACACATGTGCATTAAACGTGGGATCGTCAGTAAGCGCCGCCTGTAGCTATGACGGCGAGTTTGGAACACTCTTTTTCTGCCTGTCGGGTGTCACGTAGCACGAGATCTTATTACGAGCGGGAACATGACCAATAATCCCCGGAATACTACCTGAAAGCCTCAAGTCAGCCAGAACAAGACCTTCGCTATGACAGAAGGAAGGAAGATGAAATTTTGTTTTTTAGATACAACAATAATAGGTCAACCAACATATCGCAAACCTCCCTGCCATTCTTTTCTCTGAATATATATCCAGGTATACCAATGAATAATTCATAATAGGTACAATCTTGCGTTAACTGCTTCGGCGATATGCAGTCAAGGTATACAAAATGACAGCCTAAACTCGGAAAATTGAGATAATCATCCCATTACAATCAACTAAGCAAGTCTGCCTACATCACTGAGCTTAGCTGAAAATCAGATATATCTATAAGAACAATGGGATATGCCTAGGAAATGCTTCTAAAAGAAAGAGTGCTGCGAACATGCATGCATTCTTTGACAGCCAAGCTAACAAAAACGAGAGTTATAACCAATAATCCTTGTGAATCTTTGTGTACTGGTGATGCTTGCCAGAAAGCATTTCTGATACTCATTTATACATGAGTATCAAGCCAGAGCTGGCGTTGCCTCAGTTGACTACGAGATCGATGAGGACAGCATTGGCGGTGGTTCCCAAGGCCGTGCGGTTGCGGGACCGAAAGCGAAACGCGATAATAGTGGAAGCGGACACTTCGAAAGCATTCCGATAACCGAAAGGCGAGGTGAGTGCTTAAAGGATAAGGCGGCACGTCGCAAGCGGAACTGCAAAATGTCCATTGAAATTCGTAAATCCTGAAGCACACTTTGTAAACTCTACTCGGGCACACGTGAAAAGGAGGTTAAAGTTCAGTGCGGCAGCTTCTTTTGGGGCTCTGAGTTACGGGCACATCCTTCGGCGAAACAGCCTAATACCGTCCACGGTGGTATAGTGCTTATGATGGTTGACTACTGGAACGCAGGTGACGGAAACGAATAGCGGCCGAGTCGGCCGAATTTTCGATGGACGCGATAACGCTTGAGGTGGGTGTTCTTAAATTTAAGTGTACTTTCAACAACCCCAGGTTGTAGAAATTTCCGGAGGCCATCACTACGGCATCTATTATATTCACATGGTGATTTTGCGACGGTAAAGGCGAACAAATATCATTACCAGGCAGCGTAATAACGTTTTACTTACGCAACACAAAAATGGTCGCGTGGTCACTTAAATACACTGCATTTTGTGAACCCACCCTCTTTCTTTCTGTAGGAATACTGAATTACTTTTCCTAAAGAATGCAACAGATGAAAAGTGGAAATCAAAGATTGTGATATCTCAAAGATTGTTGTAGTACAATTAAAATGCAGCCGATAACTTGTACTTATATATGTTAAACTAGTTCAATACAGTTAGTAAGAAAATGAATATCAGAAAACAAATCCCTGTGTCGGAATAACCAGTTCGCGTAGCTGAAAACAATAAAAAAAATAGATGCAGTGCAACAACTGAATATTTGGAGCTTCTTGATACTGTGGTCCGTTTAAAAACATTGCAATATGCGTAAAGAAGGAAATACATTGAGAAATCGCGGTAGAGGTGTCGACAATGACCGACTAGACGTTCAAAAATTCAGGTAGCCTTGTAGTACAACTGGCTTAATTAAGTCAAATTACATTACTTATTAAAAACACTAGATATAGCTGCAAGAACAATGGGACATGCTTAGGAAATTCTTCTAAAGGAATAACTGATGAGAGCATGCATGCATTCTTTGACAGTCGAACTGACAGCAATAACACTTATAACCAATAATGTTTGTGTACTGGGTATGGTTGCCTGAAAGGAATTCCGATACTCATTTACACATGAACTCACGCAGATCTAGAAGCCAGAGCTGTCGTTGCCTCAACTGACTACGAGAGCGATGAGGACAGCATCGGCGGTGGTTCCCAAGGCTCTGCGGTTGCGAGACCGAAAGCGAAACGCCATATTAGTGGAAGCGAAGACTTCGAAAGCATTCCGATACCCGTAAGGCGAGGTGAGTGCTTAAAGGATACGGCGGCACGTCGGAAGCGGAACTGCAAAATGTCCATTGAAATTCATAAATCCTGAAGCACACTTTGTAAACTCTACTCGGGCACACGTGAAAAGGAGGTTAAAGTTCTGTGCGGCAGCTTCTTTTGGGGCTCTGAGTTGCGGGCACATCCTTCGGCGAAACAGCCTAATACCGTCCACGGTGGTATAGTGCTTATGATGGTTGACTACTGGAACGCAGGTGACGGGAACGAACACCGGCCGAGGTGGCCGAATTTTCGATGGAGGCGAGAATGCTTGAGGCCAGTGTACTTAGATTGACGTGCACGCTAAAGCACCCCAGGTGGTCGAAATTGCCGGGGGGCCTTCACTACGGCGTCTATCATATTCATATAGTGATTTTCCGACGGTAATCCCGAACAAATATCATTACAAAGCAGCGTAATAACCTTTTACTTACGCGACACAAAAATGATCGCTTGGTCAATTAAATACACTACATTTTGTGAACCCACCCTCTTTCTTTCTGTAGGAATACTGAATTAGTTTTCCTAAAGAATGCAACAGATGAAAAGTGGAAATCAAAGAATGCGATATCTCAAAGGTTGCTGTAGTAAAATTAAAATGCAGCTCATAACTTGTACTTATATATGTTAAACTAGTTCAATACAGTTAGTAAGAAAATGAATATCAGAAAACAAATCCCTGTGTCGGAATAACCAGTTCGCGTAGCTGAAAACAATAAAAAAAATAGATGCAGTGCAACAACTGAATATTTGGAGCTTCTTGATACTGTGGTCCGTTCAAAAACATTGCAATATGCGTAAAGAAGGAAATACATTGAGAAATCGCGGTAGAGGTGTCGACAATGACCGACTAGACGTTCAAAAATTCAGGTAGCCTTGTAGTACAACTGGCTTAATTAAGTCAAATTACATTACTTATTAAAAACACTAGATATAGCTGCAAGAACAATGGGACATGCTTAGGAAATTCTTCTAAAGGAATAACTGATGAGAGCATGCATGCATTCTTTGACAGTCGAACTGACAGCAATAACACTTATAACCAATAATGTTTGTGTACTGGGTATGGTTGCCTGAAAGGAATTCCGATACTCATTTACACATGAACTCACGCAGATCTAGAAGCCAGAGCTGTCGTTGCCTCAACTGACTACGAGAGCGATGAGGACAGCATCGGCGGTGGTTCCCAAGGCTCTGCGGTTGCGAGACCGAAAGCGAAACGCCATATTAGTGGAAGCGAAGACTTCGAAAGCATTCCGATACCCGTAAGGCGAGGTGAGTGCTTAAAGGATACGGCGGCACGTCGGAAGCGGAACTGCAAAATGTCCATTGAAATTCATAAATCCTGAAGCACACTTTGTAAACTCTACTCGGGCACACGTGAAAAGGAGGTTAAAGTTCTGTGCGGCAGCTTCTTTTGGGGCTCTGAGTTGCGGGCACATCCTTCGGCGAAACAGCCTAATACCGTCCACGGTGGTATAGTGCTTATGATGGTTGACTACTGGAACGCAGGTGACGGGAACGAACACCGGCCGAGGTGGCCGAATTTTCGATGGAGGCGAGAATGCTTGAGGCCAGTGTACTTAGATTGACGTGCACGCTAAAGCACCCCAGGTGGTCGAAATTGCCGGGGGCCTTCACTACGGCGTCTATCATATTCATATAGTGATTTTCCGACGGTAATCCCGAACAAATATCATTACAAAGCAGCGTAATAACCTTTTACTTACGCGACACAAAAATGATCGCTTGGTCAATTAAATACACTACATTTTGTGAACCCACCCTCTTTCTTTCTGTAGGAATACTGAATTAGTTTTCCTAAAGAATGCAACAGATGAAAAGTGGAAATCAAAGAATGCGATATCTCAAAGGTTGCTGTAGTAAAATTAAAATGCAGCTGATAACTTGTACTTATATATGTTAAACTAGTTCAATACAGTTAGTAAGAAAATGAATATCAGAAAACAAGTCCCTGTGTCGGAATAACCAGTTCGCGTAGCTGAAAACAATAAAAAAAAATAGATGCAGTGCAACAACTGAATATTTGGAGCTTCTTGATACTGTGGTCCGTTTACAAACATTGCAATATGCGTAAAGAAGGAAATACAATGAGAAATCGCGGTAGAGGTGTCGACAATGACCGACTAGACGTTCAAAAATTCAGGTAGCCTTGTAGTACAACTGGCTTAATTAAGTCAAATTACATTACTTACTAAAAACACTAGATATAGCTGCAAGAACAATGGGACATGCTTAGGAAATTCTTCTAAAGGAATAACTGATGAGAGCATGCATGCATTCTTTGACAGTCGAACTGACAGCAATAACACTTATAACCAATAATGTTTGTGTACTGGGTATGGTTGCCTGAAAGGAATTCCGATACTCATTTACACATGAACTCACGCAGATCTAGAAGCCAGAGCTGGCGTTGCCTCAACTGACTACGAGAGCGATGAGGACAGCATCGGCGGTGGTTCCCAAGGCTCTGCGGTTGCGAGACCGAAAGTGAAACGCCATATTAGTGGAAGCGAAGACTTCGAAAGCATTCCGATACCCGTAAGGCGAGGTGAGTGCTTAAAGGATACGGCGGCACGTCGGAAGCGGAACTGCAAAATGTCCATTGAAATTCATAAATCCTGAAGCACACTTTGTAAACTCTACTCGGGCACACGTGAAAAGGAGGTTAAAGTTCTGTGCGGCAGCTTCTTTTGGGGCTCTGAGTTGCGGGCACATCCTTCGGCGAAACAGCCTAATACCGTCCACGGTGGTATAGTGCTTATGATGGTTGACTACTGGAACGCAGGTGACGGGAACGAACACCGGCCGAGGTGGCCGAATTTTCGATGGAGGCGAGAATGCTTGAGGCCAGTGTACTTAGATTGACGTGCACGCTAAAGCACCCCCAGGTGGTCGAAATTGCCGGGGGCCTTCACTACGGCGTCTATCATATTCATATAGTGATTTTCCGACGGTAATCCCGAACAAATATCATTACAAAGCAGCGTAATAATCTTTTACTTATGCGACACAAAAATGGTCGCGTGGTCACTTAAATACACTGCATTTTGTGAACCCACCCTCTTTCTTTCTGTAGGAATACTGAATTACTTTTCCTAAAGAATGCAACAGATGAAAAGTGGAAATCAAAGATTGTGATATCTCAAAGATTTTTGTAGTACAATTAAAATGCAGCCGATAACTTGTACTTATATATGTTAAACTAGTTCAGTACAGTTAGTAAGGAAATGAATATCAGAAAACAAATCCCTGTGTCGGAATAACCAGTTCGCGTAGCTGAAAACAATAAAAAAAATAGATACAGTGCACCAACAGAATATTTGGAGCTTCTTGAGACCGTGGTCCGTTTACAAACATTGCAATATGCGTAAGGAAGGGAATACAATGAGAAATCGCGGTAGAGGTGTCGACAATGACCGACTAGACGTTCAAAAATTTGGGTAGCCTTGTAGTACAACTGGCTTAATTAAGTCAAATTACATTACTTATTAAAAAACTAGATATAGCTGCAAGAACAATGGGACATGCTTAGGAAATTCTTCTAAATGAATAACTGATGAGAGCATGCATGCATTCTTTGACAGTCGAACTGACAGCAATAACACTTATAACCAATAATGTTTGTGTACTGGGTATGGTTGCCTGAAAGGAATTCCGATACTCATTTACACATGAACTCACGCAGATCTAGAAGCCAGAGCTGTCGTTGCCTCAACTGACTACGAGAGCGATGAGGACAGCATCGGCGGTGGTTCCCAAGGCTCTGCGGTTGCGAGACCGAAGGCGAAACGCCATATTAGTGGAAGCGAAGACTTCGAAAGCATTCCGATACCCGTAAGGCGAGGTGAGTGCTTAAAGGATACGGCGGCACGTCGGAAGCGGAACTGCAAAATGTCCATTGAAATTCATAAATCCTGAAGCACACTTCGTAAACTCTACTCGGGCACACGTGAAAAGGAGGTTAAAGTTCTGTGCGGCAGCTTCTTTTGGGGCTCTGAGTTGCGGGCACATCCTTCGGCGAAACAGCCTAATACCGTCCACGGTGGTATAGTGCTTATGATGGTTGACTACTGGAACGCAGGTGACGGGAACGAACACCGGCCGAGGTGGCCGAATTTTCGATGGAGGCGAGAATGCTTGAGGCCAGTGTACTTAGATTGACGTGCACGCTAAAGCACCCCAGGTGGTCGAAATTGCCGGGGGCCTTCACTACGGCGTCTATCATATTCATATAGTGATTTTCCGACGGTAATCCCGAACAAATATCATTACAAAGCAGCGTAATAACCTTTTACTTACGCGACACAAAAATGATCGCTTGGTAAATTAAATACACTACATTTTGTGAACCCACCCTCTTTCTTTCTGTAGGAATACTGAATTAGTTTTCCTAAAGAATGCAACAGATGAAAAGTGGAAATCAAAGAATGCGATATCTCAAAGGTTGCTGTAGTAAAATTAAAATGCAGCTGATAACTTGTACTTATATATGTTAAACTAGTTCAATACAGTTAGTAAGAAAATGAATATCAGAAAACAAATCCCTGTGTCGGAATAACCAGTTCGCGTAGCTGAAAACAATAAAAAAAATAGATGCAGTGCAACAACTGAATATTTGGAGCTTCTTGATACTGTGGTCCGTTTACAAACATTGCAATATGCGTAAAGAAGGAAATACAATGAGAAATCGCGGTAGAGGTGTCGACAATGACCGACTAGACGTTCAAAAATTCAGGTAGCCTTGTAGTACAACTGGCTTAATTAAGTCAAATTACATTACTTATTAAAAACACTAGATATAGCTGCAAGAACAATGGGACATGCTTAGGAAATTCTTCTAAAGGAATAACTGATGAGAGCATGCATGCATTCTTTGACAGTCGAGCTGACAGCAATGACAGTTATAACCAATAATCTTTCCCTTGAGCGGGAGATGGGCAAGTTTTTTCTTAACGCTTTCTTATTTAAATTACGAATGTCTGTTGTCGGCGTTCCTGGGTATAAAATGCCACTCACCTGTCGTGCATATACCGCATACCGCGGCCCACGGTATACGGGTATGTGCCATATGTGTCTGAAGGAAAGAGTTTGATGAAGTACGCGACGGGCTTTTCATGTTATTCATTCCATGCCCAGCCACACATATTCGTCATACCCTCTTACCCTCCCTCACCAATTGTCTTCTACCCCAAGTTAATAAGGCGACCACGAGGACACCCAGACGTAGACGTCTAGATAGATAGATAGATAGATAGATAGATAGATAGATAGATAGATAGATAGATTTATCTACATATCCTGCAGTTGACGAGGCTGCAGATGACTAAGAAATGCTTCGCATTTAAAATAATTCTTTGTAGGATCTTTTAATTTTGTTGAAAGCTCCAATATATTAACACCAAATCAATTTGGCTTCCGGAAGAACAAGACAACAGAATTAGCCCAGCTTCACCATAAGTTTATATTTTAACTAAATTTGAAGGGAAGATAATAGTAATGGGCCATTCCACGCCAAACGTCCCAGCCATTCCGGCGACCACCTCCAATGGATTCGAAAAAAATTCTGCTGATTTGCCGCATTGAAAACGGTGAACTGCTGTAATACTTCGGAGAGAAAAAAATTTTTTGGTCACATGGGTGCCTTACGGATTTCCCAGAATGTCGTCTGGGTGTTGCTTGTGAGAAAATTTATTCTAAGAGTTTAGTTTCTTGGTTCTACACAAAATTTGGTTAACATATTTAGAAAAGGTGTTCCTGCAAGGCGTTTGAAGCTCAATAATATCAGCGCAATTTTTCTGCCATATACGCCTCCAGGAATTTAGCCAAAATGTTCTATGTTTGCGTTTTTTCATTGCACTATTGCGCCATGTATGGATAACTGAGTAATGTATAATTACTACACAGAAGGTACATTTCAGGCAAAAAATATTTTCAGACCCCTCAAGTTTCTAAACATTACATGAAAAAATCACTAATTTCAGAAAATCGTCATTTTTGTCCACATTCAGACGAAATTTGCAACCTGTGGTGCTCCACTTAAAAATCAACTTTATACCTCAATCGAAAGCAAATGAACCGTTATTCTCATATGGCAAGTTTTATGATTACAATTTTTGTTTTAAGGAAGAAAGTAATTTTTGAAATTTCGCCATTGTCGACAATGGGGAACTTCAACCAGGAAGCTGTACGTATGACCAAATGGGAAGCTAGCCGTCATTGGGAAACATCAAAAAATTATTTTCTTCCTTAAAACAAAAACTTTAATGATAAAACTTGCCACATAAGAAGAACTGTTAATTTGCTTTCCTTCGAGGTATAAAACTGATTTTTAATTGGAGTACCACGTGGTTCAAATTGCATCACAATGTGGACTAAAATGACAATTTTCTGAAATTTGTGATTTTTCGCCGTAAAAATTGGAAACTTCAGGGGCCTGAAAATACCTTTTGCGCAAAATATACCTTTTGTAGACTAAGTCTTCATGGCATAGATATTCATACAAGGCGTAATATTGCAATGAAAAATATGCACACATAGAACATTTTGGCTAAATTCTTGGAGGCGCATATAGCAGAAAACAAGCACTAATATTATTCAGCTTCAAACTCCTTACAGAAACCCTTTCTCTTAACATGTAAACCAAACTTGGTCTAAAAACAACAAACGATACTCTTAGAATAAGCTTTCTCACCAACAACACACAGACAACGTTCTGTAAAATTCGGAAGGCAGCCACGTGAACAAAAAATTTTCTCTCGCTGTAATATTCTAGCAATTCACTTCTATCAATGCAGCAAATCAGCATGACTTTTTTCGAATACATTTGAGATGGTCGCCAAAATGGCTGGTACGTTTGGCATGGAATGACCCTAATTGGTTTATTTGTTTATTTTTCCAACGATTTGAGCTTGATAAATCATGAGGTCTTGTTAAGTAAGTTATATATATATATATATATATATATATATATATATATATATATATATATATATATATATATGGGTTGTAACACAACGGAGGCGTTGTCAACAAGGATAAAATATTTATTTAGTTCCCAACAGTTTCGGGAGGGGACCTCCCTTCGTCAGGGGTTGAGTTAAACTATCGTTTCTAGCGGCGACCACTCGCCTTCGAAAACATCTAAGAGGAAATGGGAAAGAGGAAAAAAAAAAGAAAAAAAGAAAAAACCTGAAAAAAAAAAGAAGAAAAAAAAAAAGAGAAAAAACAAGAAAAAAACACCCTCGACACAACACAACACGACAAATTAAGAAAAATTGTCCACAGTCGAGGCTCGTTGAGCGTCCACATCTGCTTATGATCTCGTGTTTGCCGGTCCTCGTGGTGCGGAGGGCCACCCAAAGCTGTCGCCGAGGCGGCCGGGATGAGTCTGCGCCGCCACACGTGGAGGCAAGAGCGTCCCCTTAATGGGTCGGCTCTTTACCTTTCATGTCCGCCCGTTCCTTGTCAATAGCCCCGAAGTGGTAGGGGAGCGTAGGCACTGCGCATTCTACAAATGTGAAAAAAAAAGAGAAAAAAAGAAAAAAAAGAAAAAAAAAGAGAGAAAGAAAGGACACTGCAGACGTACGAGCCAATCAACAAACAAGCATGGTCTCAATTTATGTTTCCCTATTGCGGAAAACATCTTGGTTTACCTCTCGGAGGCAGGAGAGTCTGCCAGGGTCTTCGTTGATGCCGGATATTAATGTTCTAAATTTGAAAATAAAATATGCCTCTCGTTGTTCGCGCTCCCGCGTGTTTCGAAAACCTGATTGTAGAAGGGTTACGCTGATATTTTCAAAGCTGTGGTTTCGCAGGCGTAAGTGTCTGGATAAGGGTAGGTTCGGCAGCGAAGTGGTGTGGTACCGGTGGTTATTGAACCGCAGTCGAAACGGCGTGTCTGTTTGGCCAATGTATTCTTGCCCGCAGGCATTGCAGTGTAGCATGTATATCACATTACTGGAGTCACAATTAAGGTTTTCTGTGATTTTGAATTTGAAATCTGAGGAGCTTGCTTTTGATTCACATGTCGTGACAATGTGGGGGCATACTTTGCACCGAGCTTTTCCGCAGGGGTGGCACCCTGGTTCAATTTTAGCAGGGCTTGTTTTGGCTCTGACAAGGATGTCCTTCAGGTCTTTATCCCTGCGGTACACCACGCGAGGTGGTTCCGCGAAGATGGAAGTTAATCGTTTGCTTTGCCTGATTATATTGAAATGGCGGGAAAGTATGTTATTAACTCGTGGCACTGATGAGGAGTTAGCACAAGATTTGTTTGGGAAGGTGTTTTTGATACTGTTTTTGGCTCCTTAATTATGGTATTCCGGTTCACGTTGCGAGCACGTAGTATGGCATCGTCAATAATGTCTTCGGGATAATTCTGATGTGATAGGGCATGCTTTAGGTATCCTGCATGTTTGTCAAATTCCTGTATGTCGGTGCATATTCTTCGATACCGGTAAGCCTGAGAATATGGAATACCCGTTTTCCAGTGTCTTGGATGGCTGCTGTTGAAGTGTAGGTACATCTGCCGGTCTGTAGGCTTTTTTGTAAAGGTTTGTTGTCAGGCGTTCATTTTCGATCGAGACAGTGACGTCCAAGAAGTTAATTCTAGTTTTGGAAATGATGTGTGTAAACTTAATTAATGGGTGGAGTTCATTGAAATCACATATAAACCGGGGAAGGCTACCCTCATCGTGGTTCCATAGCATGAATATATCGTCCAAGAATCTCCGGTAATACAAAGGTTTCAAGGTGCGCCCCTCGATAAACGGGATTTCAAGGGATGCCATAAAGGTGCTCGCAAAGTTCGGGGCCATTTTTGTGCCCATTGCAGTGCCACTGACCTGAAGGAAGTGCTTGTCATTGAACTCAAAATGGTTATGATTTAGTACAAGTTCAAGAAGTGAAGTGCACTTCAACAGCAGCCATCCAAGACACTGCAAAATGGGTATTCCATATTCTCAGGCTTACCGGTATCGAAGAATATGCACCGACATACAGGAATTTGAGAAACATGCAGGATACCTAAAGCATGCCCTATCACAACAGAATTATCCCGAAGACATTATTGACGATGCCATACTACGTGCTCGCAACGTGAACCGGAATACCATAATTAAGGAGCCAAAAACAGTATCAAAAACACCTTCCCAAACAAATCTTGTGCTAACTCCTCATCAGTGCCACGAGTTAATAACATACTTTCCCCGCCATTTCAATATAATCAGGCAAAGCAAACGATTAACTTCCATCTTCGCGGAACCACCTCGCGTGGTGTACCGCAGGGATAAAAACCTGAAGGACATCCTTGTCAGAGCCAAAACAAGCCCTGCTAAAATTGAACCAGGGTGCCACCCCTGCGGAAAAGCTCGGTGCAAAGTATGCCCCCACATTGTCACAACATGTGAATCAAAAGCAAGCTCCTCAGATTTCAAATTCAAAATCACAGAAAACCTTAATTGTGACTCCAGTAATGTGATATACATGCTACACTGCAATGCCTGCGGGCAAGAATACATTGGCCAAACAGACACGCCGTTTCGACTGCGGTTCAATAACCACCGGTACCACACCACTTCGCTGCCGAACCTACCCTTATCCAGACACTTACGCCTGCCAAACCACAGCTTTGAAAATATCAGCGTAACCCTTCTACAATCAGGTTTTCGAAACACGCGGGAGCACGAACAACGAGAGGCATATTTTATTTTCAAATTTAGAACATTAATATCCGGCATCAACGAAGACCCTGGCAGACTCTCCTGCCTCCGAGAGGTAAACCAAGATGTTTTCCGCAATAGGGAAACATAAATTGAGACCATGCTTGTTTCTTGATTGGCTCGTACGTCTGCAGTGTCCTTTCTTTCTCTCTTTTTTTTTCTTTTTTTCTTTTTTTCTCTTTTTTTTCACATTTGTAGAATGCGCAGTGCCTACGCTCCCCTACCACTTCGGGGCTATTGACAAGGAACGGGCGGACATGAAAGGTAAAGAGCCGACCCATTAAGGGGACGCTCTTGCCTCCACGTGTGGCGGCGCAGACTCATCCCGGCCGCCTCGGCGACAGCTTTGGGTGGCCCTCCGCACCACGAGGACCGGCAAACACGAGATCATAAGCAGATGTGGACGCTCAACGAGCCTCGACTGTGGACAATTTTTCTTAATTTGTCATGTTGTGTTGTGTCGAGGGTGTTTTTTTTCTTGTTTTTCTCTTTTTTTTTCTTCTTTTTTTTTCAGGTTTTTTTTCTTTTTTTTCTTTTTTTTCTTTTTTTTCTTTTTTTTTCCCTCTTTCCCATTTCCTCTTAGATGTTTTCGAAGGCGAGTGGACGCCGCTAGAAACGATAGTTTAACTCAACCCCTGACGAAGGGAGGTCCCCTCCCGAAACTGTTGGGAAATAAATAAATATTTTATCCTTGTTGACAACGCCTCCGTTGTGTTACAACCCATTGCTGAACCAAGACAACTGGCCCATCGAATCATTATTCTCATTGATATATATATATATATATATATATATATATATATATATATATATATATATATATATATATATATATATATATACGCAAATGTGGGTTAAATTTACTGCAGTCATACTTGTCTCATCGGCGACAAGTTGTCCAAATAAATAATTCGCGATCGGAAGTTCTGCCACTGTGTGTGGTGTTCCACAGGGCAGTATTTTGGGGCCATTGCTCTTTAACATTCAACTGCAAATAGGGTCCTCGTTCAACACAATGACGATCAATGAAAATAAAACAAAGACTTATATTTCGAGCCAAAAATAAGCCAGTCCCTCCTCATGCAGACATCATTTTTAATTCCCTTCCACTTGATATTGTTCAACACTTTGAGTGTCTTGGCATTTTCTTTAGTGCACACATGTCTCGGGAATCTCACGTGAATTTGGTACTAAATAACTAGCTCGAATGAGTAGAATAGTGTGTCGGCTCAGATACATTCTCTCTCCAAAACATAAAATATTAGTTTATATTAGTGTACAATGCTCATTTCTATTCACATGTTGACTATTGCCAACTTCTCTACGGTGCGACTACATTTTCTATTCTACGAAGAATTTGCGTTATGTAGACATTATATGTACGTAATATTTACAATGCTGAGCACAACGCCACAACCACAGGTTTTTTTCCATAAAACTCGTATTATAACAGCTCATAAACTATTCAGTTATCGGTTGAGTTGTATATTTAAATCTGAAGTGAGAAATATTGTACATAAATTAGGTACCCTAACGCATTTTGAAACTGCTATAAAACAACACACAGAGAGCATTGGAATGTCACACTCCATTTGAATACTGGCATTGAGATTTTCTGTTATTCTTTACTATCATTGTTAAACCATTTCCGGTTAATTGATTTTGTAGATGGGGGGTCTTCGTCTTGGTCTCATGGCTGGCGCCCGGCAGCTTACGCGTACCGGTGGGTATTATCGCCGCCACTGTTAAGCAGGAGGCGACAACGCCACTCCAGCGGTAAACGAGACAGTCGGACCATGCAAACAACCGTTTACATTCACAACACGAAAATGGGCGCTTGATTAGTTAAATACGCTACTTTTCGTGAACGCACGCCCTTTCATTCTGTAGGGACAGTGAAATAGTTTTCCTAAAGAATGGAACATATGACAAGTAGAAATCAGACAATAGGATATCTCTAGGACCCGTCCCGCCCTCTTGTAGCCTGTGTCTTGTCTTTTATCGCTCTGTTTTTATTTTCAAACAATGCACCCTCTGGCCCATTAGCACATTCTATTATTCTAAAATGCAACTTCGGTGCAATTAAAATGCAGCTGATAAGTGTTACTTACCGCAATGAACTAGTGAAACATGTATAAGTAAGAAAATGAATACCTGAAAATAAGAGCCCTTTCAAAATAACCGGTTTATGTTGCTTGAAAAAAAATAGCATTGATATTATGCAATAACTGATAATTGGTGCTTTTTGCGACCGTGGTTCGTTTAGAAACTTTCCAGTAAGCGTAAAGAGGGAAATATAATGAAAAATCGCAGGTCTCGACAATGACCGACTAGACGTTCAAAAATTTACGTAAGTGTTAAGCGGGAGGTGGCAACGCCGCTCCAGCAGTAAACTAGGCAGTCGGTCCATGTCAACCACAACCACTTGGTTTTATTCACACTCGTGAATATATAGAAAAATCAAAGGGAGATCAAAGTGGGATAATGATTGCGCACATGCGCACTTGAGAGCTTGGGCCGCGTCGTTCAATGGGTTGCCGAATTTATTCCACCTTATTAGCTAAAACGCACTACCGTTTTCTTCGCTCGTGTGGAGCGACGTAGTTCCTGTGGTTGTACTTTTGGGGTACTCTGGGAGGTAGCAGGCGCCGTTGTTCCTAGTTGTACCGGCCCTGGGGAACCTGTTGTAGAAGGCCTCGACATGTCTTCCGCTGCTGGGGTTTCATCTGTGCTCCGCTTACGAACTTGATCCACGTGGCGGCGGAAAAGCACATCCGCAGTCTTTACATCCAGGAAGCGAGTGCCACGCGTCTCCTCCACTGCGCCTGGGCACCACTTGTCGCCTGCGCAGTAATTTCGCACGTACAAGTAGTCTCCCGTTGCGAAATTCCAGCCTGGGTCACTCGTAGGTTTGGCAGGATAGACTCTGGAAGGAAAAGACATGCTCACTCTTGCGCGCAGACGGTATCCTAATAACATCTTTGAAGGAGAGGGACCCCTTTAGTGTGGTGCTTTCCGATAATTGCAGAATACATGTGACAGTGATGTGATAAGGCCAGTGCCTCCTATGTTCTTCAAGCCGTCTTTGATAGTACGCACGCCTTCCTCTGCTAGTCCATTAATGTGGGAGTAATAAAGAACTGTTCGAATATGCACGATTCCATTGGGCTGCATAAAGTGCTCGAACTCTCGTGCTGTGAATGGCGTCCCGTTGTCAGAAACCGCCGTGCGTGGTAAAGCAAAACGGCTAAATATCGTCATGCGGGCATCGACTGTGCTATGTGAGTTGGCTTGCGACACGAGAAGCGCCTCAATCCACCTGGTGTGAGACTCAATGACTATGAGTGTCATTTTCCCTTTTATTAGTCCCGCATAGTCCACATGCAGACGCGACCACCTTTCGCGCGTCTCGGGCTAATTTACCGGTTGTTTCATCTGAGGCATCGGCGATGCTCGTACACAGTTTAGCATGTCGCCGCAATGCGCTCGATGTCTTTATCTACGCCCGGCCACCAAACTAAAGAGATACGAACATTTCTATATTATAGCGTCTAGCTTATTATTCTCTTTACGGACGAATTGCATCATTTTCAAGCACCCGCATGCAGAGGATTGCGAACGTTTCTTGGAGCTATTTTGATGGTTCCATAGGTCACATAGAACAAAGGATAACTGTAACCATAATCTGTAAAAATGAACTTCAAACGAATGTCTATCGCTTTTAAAACATTGGCAATATCGGCGATAGACAAGCATTTTGACAGCATGTATTTAGTATATACTAAGAAATGTATTTTGTGACGTCAAGAAAACTTACGTGTTACAGCTAATCGGAAATAGGATTTCCACGTAATCAATTTACCCCGTTGATCGCTAAAAGTAAGCATAAACAGTTTGTTTGTTAAAAAGAAGTTGGCCATTATGGACTTGAAAAATCAAGTAGCGGACTTAATTATGACGAAACATTAACACCTGCGATATTTATGCCTGTTTGCACCTTTGAGTTTCATTGCAGAATTTATTATTCTCAGTCGCCATATTTCGTACAGAGAAGTTGCATGCCCCTGCAATGGAACCATGCCATTTGGAAGGACCCCGGACAACAGTGAAAAAAACATAAACGGCTGAAATAATATCCGAGCATTTCAATGAAGGAGACTTTTTTACATCATTTTGCAACGCATCGAGGACACTTGAAAGACAATGCTGTCACTGCAGTTTTCTCTTTCGCAAACCCATTTGTTTCTCGGCCTCCTCCGGCAAGATATCTGATAGCTCGAAATCAAAACAGCTCTAGTAGAATCCCATGCGTCGGTAGTGAGCCTGTGCTTGGGACTGTATCCTCTCTAACAAATTATGCCCAACCTAGGGAAGTATATTGGGAGTGTATCTTCTCTAATCAACAAGTGCTCGGGAGTGTATCCTCTCTAACAAATTATGCCCAAACTAGTGAAGTATATTGGGAGTGTATCCTCTCTAATGAACAAGTGCTTGGGAGTGTATCCTCTCTAACAAATTATGCCCAACCTAGTGAAGTATATTGGTAGTGTATCCTCTCTAATGAAAAAGTGCTCGGGAGTGCATCCTCTCTAACAAATTATGCCCAGCCTGGGGGAAGTATATTGGGAGTGTATCTTCTCTAATGAACAAGTGCTTGGGAGTGTATATCTCTAACAAATTATGCCCAACCTAGTGAAGTATATTGGGAGTGAATCCTCTCTAATGAACAAGTGCTTGGGAGTGTATATCTCTAACAAATTATGCCCAACCTAGTGAAGTATATTGGGAGTGAATCCTCTCTAATGAACAAGTGCTTACGAGTGTATCCTCTCTAACAAATTATGCCCAACCTAGTGAAGTTTATTGGGAGTGAATCCTTTCTAATGAACAAGTGCTTGGAAGTGTATCCTCTCTAACAAATTATGCCCAACCTAGTGAAGTATATTGGGAGTGTATCTTCTCTAATCAACAAGTGCTTGGAAGTGTATCCTCTCTAACAAATTATGCCCAACCTAGTGAAGTATATTGGGAGTGTATCCTCTCTAATGAACAAGTGCTTGGAAGTGCATCCTCTCTAACAAATTATGCCCAGCCTGGGGAAGTATATTGGGAGTGTATCCTCTCTAACAAATTATGCCCAACCTAGTGAAGTATATTGGGAGTGTATCCTCTCTAATGAACAAGTGCTTGGGAGTGTATCCTCTCAAACAAATTATGCCCAACCTAGTGAAGTATATTGGGAGTGTATCTTCTCTAATGAACAAGTGCTTGGGAGTGTATCCTCTCTAACACATTATGCCCAACCTAGGGAAGTATATTGGGAGTGTATCCTCTCTAATCAACAAGTGCTTGGAAGTGTATCCTCTCTAACAAATTATGCCCAATCTAGTGAAGTAAACGCATTTTAGAAGTCCAATACCTGGTTTTGTTAGCAATGGATTAGTGGTACGAAGCAGAAACGGAATTGTAAATAAGTACCCATGACACACCGCAACAAATTTTAGATTGGAATCATTAACTAGCGCAGAAATGAATATTCGTTCATTTATTTCAATAGGTGCAAGTGCGCTGAATGCAAACAAAAAAGTCACAGTTTCCACCCAAACGAAGCAATGAATGCGATGGCAACACATTGGAATGTTAAGCGACGAATGGCAAGCAGATCGAACCATGCAGCGCGCTGCTGACGCACACATGACGCACTAAAACAACACGCACAAGACGAGAGTGAACTAACAACGTTCACAGCTCGACACTTAGGGCACTGCTCAAACAAAACGACGCACGAAACGTATTCACAGGTACAGACAAGTGCGAACTAACAAGTATCACTGTGGTTACTTCGCTGTGTTTGAAAAGCGTGCTCTTTTCGCAAACGGGGGGAGGGCGGCGAGCGAAGTGATATTAGTGCGCTCGGTAACTACAACGCAATCGTTCCGGCGAAAGCCCAAGACCTACGATTCTCCCCCACCGCGAGATAAGCGCGGGCGTCTACGCCCCACGCGGCAAAGTACGCGTGGGATATTAGCACGTGAGCACGCGCGTCGCGACGAGCGGGGCGCCCAGCTAAAGCCCCACCGAGCACGCCCTTTGCGCCTTCTCGCTGGTAATGCTGAAGTCACGCTGAAAACACGCTGTATATAAATAGCTCGCCGTTTGACGTTCAAGGACTTAGTTCACATCGGACGTCGATATGAAGTACATGGTAACAGAGCGCCAACGCATAGTTTTTACCTTCGAGATAAGGCGAATGAATGTGCGACCCTTTGAGTTTTGATTTCTGAGCTGCCTGAAATTCCTTTAAGTGTCATAAGGACTTGGATGCTCTACTTTTAAAGTTCAAGACCTAATATGTCACATTTCCGGTTCTCGCAGACTCACAAGCCTGATGAAAATAATGAAGACATAGAAGTTGGACGACTGCATTGACAGGAGAAATAAACAGTTTGCATGGACATTCATTAAAGCATTTTCAAAACAAAGGCCATAATTACTGTTCGTGTTCACTGTAGTCTCCACTACTGCACTGTCATCATAAGTGTATTTGTCACGTCTTTCTCTAAATTATATTAAGGAAAACTGCTTGAGTTGTGCGTTGTTTCTACTAAGGGGAGCTCAATATTACCAACATAGCCTGTCATCGCGAGCCCATTGAGATACACACTTGGTCAACGTTAGCAAAATCTTTTCTTTACTTGCGCACACTGTTTACTTCCAGTCAGCTGCTAAAACAGTCCACAAGAATCACGCCACAAATTGCCAGCACTCTTGACGTACTGGTAACAACACGATCTGATCTTATTTCTAACGTCACTTGCTTACCATGCCTGAGCGATCATTGTCTTATGCATTCCAGCTAACACTGGACGAGGCGAAAGTGGAAAAAATAAATAAACAAATAAAATTCATTCCGAACTCTGAAAAAGTTGATTTTGAATGAATTAGCAATAACAGTGTTACTTTTCTTGCAACTATCCGAAGTAATTTTGACGACCGCAGTGTGCAGTCCAACTGATATATATTTTTAGCAAAAATAAATCAATTAAAGAAAACAGTTATTCCTACTGATACTTTTTCCTGTAACGATAACGCTCCTTTACATAAAACTGACAAGAAGCTCCCTGCTAACAAAAAAAAAAATTAAAAAAGGTGGGACCTCCGCTACGGGCGGGAAAGCCTCGAATAAGAACTACTTCGCTGTTAAAAGAGACGTTTCTACGGATTTCACTTCGCCAGCAGTAAAAGATTCACAGCCTCTAAACGCGCTGCACATGACAACATATCATACAGAATCCAAACAGCTAAAGGTCACTTCTTAAGGACGCAGTGTAGACCCCATACTTCCAATGTATTTTTAGGCTTCTTTAAAACAATTATTGCGATAGGAATTACATGAACCATCTCCGCTGATTTTTGCCTCCGCCGTCATGCCCCGGATATGTATGTATGTATATGTATGTATGTATGTATGTATATATATATATATATATATATATATATATATATATATATATATATATATATATATATATATATATATATATATATATATATATATGAAGACGCAAAGAAAAAATAAATCAGAACAAAATTTCAAGGCACCTGACCGGGGATTCGAACCAGCCACCCCTCCGCCCCGCTGCGTGCTGCGTTAGATCAATAAGCCGCGATCCATGCCTGCGCGGGTATAATAACGGCAAGCTATTTATAGACACCACTTACAGCTGACGGTACGCAGATCTCGGAGGAGCTTTGCGGGTGTTTTCTATCACGAAACACTCCCACATTTTTTATCAATTTCAAAACTGCCCTTGAGACGTGCACGTAGCCTAAAAGGGGCCCCTTTCTGTACCTACTCGTAATGTGTGAAGGAAAAAACAACAGCGGGCACACCTTGCGTCAGACGCTACCGCATGGCAGGAGACGCAGAGGGGTCATTCCGCGTGCCGCACTTTAATATAAGAAGAAATATTTAAGAGCGTCGGGTCCCGCGTTGTCGGCACTTGCGGCGAGTTGCTCGAACACACAGGTGTAACAATTGTGACAGCTGTGAGTTCACGCTTGTCCTGTGTAGGCCTATACCTGCGCGTCTACTTGGAGCGTCCTTCTTGGTGCTTCAGCGGGAAGCTGCAAGTAAATATTATATAAATCAATTGGTGTGTTCATGTGTAGAGTTCAATCAACCAAAGAACCAACGAGGATTTCATACAGGCTACTCAGCAATAGACCATATTCACACTATCAATTAGGAGATAGAGAAATGCGCGGAATACAACCAACCATTATACATAGCCTTCATAGATTACGAGAAGGTATTTGATTCGGTGGAGACATGAGCACTTATGCAGGCACTGCGGAATCAGGGCATCGACGAAGCCTATTTAAACATACTGGAAGAAATCTACAGCGGATCCACAGCCACCATAGTCCTCCATAAAAAAGCGACAGCATCCCAATAAATAAGGGTGTACCTAATGCGGGGAGACACGATCTCTTCAATGCTATTCACCGCGTGTGTACAGGACGTTTTCAGGGCCCTAGATTGGGAAGACTTGGGGATAAGAATTAATGGAGAGTATCTTAGTAACCTGCCATACGCTGATGATGTTGCATTGATTGGTAACTCAAGGGACGAATTACAGGTCATGATTACTGAACTGGATACGGAAAGCAGAAGAGTAGGTCTGAAAATTAATATGCATAAAACTAAAATAATGTGGAGCAATCTCAGCAGAGAACAGTGCTTTACGATTGGTCGCGAGACAGTGGAAGTTGTAAAGGAATACGTCTACTTAGGACAGGTAGTAACCGCGGAGCCGAACCATGAGAGTGAAATAACTAGAAGAATAAGGATGGGATGGGGCTCATTCGGCAAGCATTATCAAATCATGAATGGTAGTCTACCACTATCCCTCAAGAGGAAGGTATATAACAGCTGCATCTTACTGGTACTTACCTACGGAGCAGAAACCTGGAGACTTACAAAGAGGGTTCAACTTAAACTACTTGTAACTATTACGTTACAAGTTAGTCACGCCTAAAAGTTACATTACAGGTGACTTTGTTTAGACTGTAGAAACGTCCAACACGGCTACTTGAGTCGCGAAGCGTTTTAATGTACGTAAGATACAATGCTACTCATTACAGCCCGGTTCGCTTTGCGCGAGCACCGTGCCAGACCGGCGGCGTTAGCGTCAATCTGAACTTCCGTAGGGGCTTGTCGATCATAATATCGGAGCGTCGGAGCAAACAGAGCAACTGCCAACCCATACGGAGGGCGTCATCTCATTAAGGAGACCAGTTAGAGAAGTTGATGGCCACAGCTGGCTGTTGCATTACAGGTGCCAGGATGGCCGCGAAATTTTGCAGTGGGCACTGAGATTTAGGACTAGAGACGAAAATGCGATTTTTCAGATTCCGTTTTCTGTGACTTGATTTTTAACGCAAGAGCGTTACAGAGCGCGCGAAACAGTAATAACGTTGTGGGGTTCGGCCCAATTGCCCTTGACCGAAAAATAACGATGGGTACAAATAATAAAAATCAGTACTTGAAGCCGGAACCTCATCCAGGCATTCTGCTCCTCGAAAGCTGTCTTTGACAAAAAAGGTTTATTGAATCAGTAGGTACAATAAAATGGTCCCGCGTTACTTCTTGCACTGACCGTGAGGCTGCCTTTAGAGAATTTTCCTCCTTTATATCCGATGCTATTATTTCAGCAACATCTAATGTTGTATGCCGAAGAAAGCATTAATCTCCCCTAAACCTTTCGTTACCACCGAAATTGGAACAAAAGACAGGGACCAAAAGATAGAGATAGATTCGACTGCTACATTTCTCCTGCTTTAGAGACGCAAGAAAAAGCGATAGGGAAATGGGTTCGTCAAAGAGATATAATCTGGCTCCTGTCATTTACTACTGGTCTAGGGGTATTCACTCGACTACAATGGGAAGTAATGGGAATGAAGATTAGTGGAGAATATCTTCCCAACATAGGGTTGGCAGATGGCATGATACTCTTCATTATTGACGGCAGATAATTATTAAAAAAACGTGGCTGATGCCTTCGTCACGAAAATCGGTATACCACGAAAGTGAAACGTGTCCTCAGAGGGATAGTTGAGCGCTTATTGTGCATTGTTATATGAGAGCTTGTACAATGTATATTGGCGTTTGGCTGCAATAGCATGCACCGCATGACGTGTATGCACCCACGTAGACGCCTAAAGTGGTACATCTGCATCACGACTAACGCACATGATCATCGTTGAACCGTTGTGGTAGCTGAAGTTGTTAACAGATATACCTGGACACAGCATATCGTAAGCCCCGCTCGAAGATGACATCAACAACCAGATAAAAGAAGACGCAGTTTCGGCACAACGGCGATGCAATGCATGCGATAGCCACAAATTGGAAAATCACACGAAGAACGGCAAGCAGCTCGATATATGCATCGCTCTAATCAAGCACAAGGGACGCACGAAAAGAACACACACAAGAACAGTGGGAACTAACAACTTTCGCAACTCGAAACTGCGAAAGTTGTTAGTTCGCAGACACGTTCGCAGCGAATGAACGTGTCTTCGCAGAGATAGCCGAGCGTTTATTGTGCATTGTTTCGCCAGAAGAGCGAAGGAATAATGAATGCTAGAGCAACAAATTGTAACGCCACGCGAAGAACGGCAAGCAGCTCGAAACTTGCTCGGCGGAACCTCAAGCAGAAAGGACGTACGAAATTAGCATACAGAGGAGTAGCGCGGACTAACTGTCACATCTTGACATTTAACGCGCGCTGCTCAAACGCAATGAAAGACGCACGAAACGACTGCACAGGTATACACAGGACGAGCGCGAACAACTGTAGCAGATGTTACTTCGTGTGTGAGCAGCGCGCTCCTTTCGTAAACGCGTCCGCTGCGGGGAGCGAAGTGGCCTTCGTGCACACGTTAACCACTGTAACTTCAAAGCAAACTTACGGTGGAAGCACAACATGTACAAAGCGCCCCAATCACGATATAATCGCGCACGCACGAGCGACCACGCCCTGTGCAGGCGCGTGCGCTTATGAATGAGATGGGCGACGACCTATAGAGTGCGCCCTGCGCGGCACCTTCGCGCCATCTCGCAAGTAATGACGAGAACGCGCTGCTAGAGAACGCGCTGCTATAAAGCCGTCATTTGGAAGGGACAACGGAAGCCAAACCTCATCTAAGAAAATGAATAAAAGTTCTTATATAACCTCACACACTGGTTCTCACATCTTTCATGATGATGTAATGGGCGAATTTTCACGGAAGAGTCATGAACCTCCGGAGCTTCGCCCACTCATCATCATTCACCCCGTGGATATGCTGTGATTTTTTTTTCTTAGCAACCTATCAGTTTATATTTTACGACGTATACCCGTGACGGAAATCTGTCAGTGGAGCCGTGGTGGAGCCTGGCATAAAAAAATGTCCTGTTAAAAGCCCGCATGAACGAGGCTGAGCGGATGCTTGTTGTGAGATGGTGATGCTCCGCTTTTCGGCAACATGGCGTCGCTCGAGTTGGTCGTGTGTCTGCAACGCGACCCACAAACTGTCGCCGGTGAGCCATCCATCGAGTGTGCGCGATTTTCCCAAGCTGGCGAAGCAGATAGCTTTAAACGCTAGGGAAGCGCTAGCGTCTAAACCTTTCTGCTTCGCGTCGAGTGTGGGGAGATTGCAAGCGTGGATTCATTAAGAAAGAGGATGGACAAACCTACCAAGCTGAGCGAACGAACACTCTCTCGGTGGAAAGCGCTGGCGGAAAACGCAGGCAGAGTCCTACCACCGAACAAGCGTTTTTATTGGAAAGGCTGCAATCGGGCGAAGAAGCTGGACGATTCTGGCCTTAGTGTCTTTCGATGGGTGGTGTACATCTGTTTTGAGCGAGGTGAAATTCCAACTATCGCCAAGGTGGTGCAATGTTTCTCGGGGACGAGACGCTACTGTCCGTGTCCACAAGGACGATGCAGAGGCTGCTGCAGCAGCTTGGCTTCAAGTACAAGGAACGCTCTCGGAACGCATTTCTCATAGACGCAACGCGATTGTGCAGTATATGCGCTGGTTCCTGCGTGATTCAAGTTGTGATGAGGACGCTGAGATGTGGACCATTCTAAAGGGCTCATGGGAATCATTACGTGGTACGTACAGGACGGGATCATTCAGTACTGTTGCAGCGAGAATAGCAAACATAAAAAGCACAAAAAAAGTTTTCTTATGTAGGAAAATAAAGCTTCGGACTGATTTATTCAATGATTCACAAACTGGTTTATTGAATGATTAAAGTAAACATTTTCTCTATACCCATGGCGTAAATATTAAAAAAAAGCTCTGATCTTACGAAAACACATAGGCACAGATGACACAAAGTCGGGTCAGTTCCTTTGGAAGTAATGTTAGCCCTTCCAAAAATAAACAAAACAGATAAAGACGGTGCCTAGCGCCACCTGTTATAAAATTAAAAACTTAATTAGTCCTGAACGTTTGCGGTCATTCTCTGTTTTATTTGTCCTCCCTTTATTGTCCCTTCTGTTGAGTAAACTTCCTTGGTTGTAAGATTTTCGCTTTCTTTTTGCCTTTTCTCACTCCTGCTTTCATTTCCTACTCTTTAAGTCAAGCCTGTATTGCCTGACTCGTATCGACGTCGGGATGGCTGCATGCGTATGTGAATACTCTAGCCAGTGTGTGTCACAGAAATTAGAGAAGCCACACTACTGGTCCGCTAAATTTAGGAATATATTAATCAAGGGGCGGAACGATTCATTAAGGTCCATGCCGTTCAATAGCAGGCATAGGGGTAGGAAAATGTTAGGAGTTAGCATAGCAAAATGCGAAAGAAAAAACAAAGAAAGTAAAAGGAAGACAAAGAGAAAAACAATGAAGGAAAGAAATAAAGAAAAAGAAGAACGAAAGAAAGAAATAGAGAAAGTAGGAAAGAGAGAAAGACACAAAGAAAGAAAACAGAAAGAATGAATGAATGAAAGAACGAAAGAAAAAAAGGGAAGGAATAAAGAAAAGCGGTAGGTGAGGCACGCCCGCGCTAAGCTTCAGTAAACCCAATTTCCTTCTAGGGTATCTTGTATATTTTCCTCTTTTAGCTGTCCTCACCTCAACCAATATTCAGACATGTAACATCCTTCTTTCACAAAGAGAAGGAACTACATTCATGTTGTTTCCAGTGTCTCCTTTCCAGACTGCTATTACCAACAGCGACACCACACAACATGGGACCTGACGTGAACATTTAGCCTGTTTAAATCTAACCTGCCAAGGATGACCAGGCGCCTTCGACAAATAGAGGTCCTGCTTACAAAATGTCCACCAGCCTGTATGAGGCACTTGCTCCTGTTCATTCCACCTATTCACACTAAGTTTCCTTCTGTCGGGTCCCAGCCTGACTTAAAGGGGCCATGACACGGCCACCCACTCAATTGTATATTTCAGCGAAAAAAATAGCAGTTGAGTGTCTATTGTGCCTGTACATACAAGAAAAACGGACCGTAAAAGAATATTTCATTCCAAAATGAGCGCTTGAAGTCGCCAGCTACAGACCCGCTCACCGCGGGCGACCGCCATTTTGCCATGGCGTGTGTGACGTGATGTGCTTCATGCAGTGGAGCCGTCGTCTTCTACCTAAGTTTCAGCCGCTGCAAAACTTTCAATTTGCAGCGCCGAGCTGAAGAAAGCTGTAATAGCTCCATTGTACGTGCAGCTGATCACGAAACAAGATCGTTGGCTGGAATACACACACCCGCAAAGCAAGCGGCTTAGAGCAACTTCTTGAGCAGGAGCGAGAGGCAGCGCGGGAAAGGGCAGCTCACCAACAGAAACTGCTAGATCAAGAGCAGAAGGTCCTGGAATTGAAGCTGAGACTTCAGGAAAATGCCGCTACTGCCCAGGCTACCCAGAACTCGACTAGCTCAAGTACGTCCGTGTCGCAAAACGTTTGCAGTCGCACAAGCTGATCCCACCATTTAATAAAGCGAGGGACGCCCTTGACGCGTATCTTCAGCGCTTTGAACGCGTCGCCCTTTGTCAGGAGTGGCCGCGTGAGAAATGGGCGCTGTCATTAAGTCTCTGCGTGACGGGATATCCGTGAACCGTGACTGGACGTACGCATCGTATACCGCCGTCTTCGATTACGACACGATTAAGAGGGCACTGCTGCAGCGGTTTTACTATACTGCAGAGGTGTACAGGAAGAAATTGCGTGCAGCCAAACCTCAGGACAAAAAGACTGCTATGCAGTACGCTGCCAGGCTAGCTGGTTATTTTGATCACTGGTTGGAGCTGGCGAAAATTGGCAAGAGCTTCAGTGCCCTTAGGGACCTAATTACCGCCCAGGAATTCATGTAGGGTTGTCTTCCGGTGCTGAGGGTGTTCATAAGGAAGATGAACTGCCGAACGCTGCAGGGAATAGCTCATACATCGTACACTTTTATGGAAGCTCCGGCTTTGGAGAATCTCGGCCAGGAACACCCATATAAAGAAGTTACGAGTCCGATTGTAAGGACGGAGTTGCCAAGGAAGACGCCTCGTGCAGATGACTGATGCTTCCTATGTGGGAAAAAAGGAGAAAGGACGGCTGAATGCTGGGCAGTAACGAGAGAACCGATAAGAAACCAGCAGAAAACGAAGAGTACGTTATTCTTAAAGACGGAGAGTTCCCTATTGTCAGTACTACAGTGAGCCTAGGACATAGCGAGGACATCCCTGTTGTGAAGGGTTTTTAGAGAACTGCCCAATCACCGTTCGGCGTGATACTGGTTGTTACATGGTTGTTGGGGTGCAGGCGTTAGTACCAAACGAAAACAATTGCGCCATCTCCCATTTAAGGGAACTATGTATAGATGCGAACCAGCGGGCGCTAACGCTTACACTGGCGGCGGTGTTGACGCTGGCAATCATCGCGACGTTGAGCAGGAGAGAAAACTGGGGTGGCGCAAAGCACGCAGTGATGGACCGGTGTTTACAACTGGAACATGGCCATCGCTGCTAATGGGCAATGAGAGACAGAAGGCTCCGATTGGACACAGACCTGCAATCCGCTTTTAGTTAGCGTGAACGTTGCGGATTTTTATTGCTGAACAACGCACAGAAGAAATCTCGCACCGGCACTACCTTACAGATCAAGATCCAGTGCCTATGTATACGGGGTGGCCAGTGAACGGTTGTGCAGAGCGAGCAGTCGGTTTTTAAAGACGATAGTCTTTCTTGGTATATCTCAGAGCAAAAATTTTGGTCTGGCTGTCTGTCTGTCTGTCCGTAACCCGATTCAGGTGCTCGGCCAAAGTTTAACCACTCTGTGAACGTCCAGCCATCTTGAACTGGTGTTTGCGCTCATACTTGTGAACATATTCGACCAAAAGGCAAATACTACGCATACCTGAGGCGCAACATTAATATGCAAGTATCAGGTCGTGTGTTCTTTTATTAGAAAATATATAGATACGTAATTCTAAAGACCCTAGTGTTTTTTAGGCTGCGCTGAAAATGCGATGCTGTGCACGAACTGCGACGCTTTGCACGAAAAAAGCCCTGTGCCGACGATAAGGTGCTGCCGCTGGCGGTGGCCCTTGGTTCAGCACAAGCTCATGTTTTTCGATGGCGTCCAGATCTCGCGCAGCACCTCTATTTTATCAATGCCAGCCAGATGCGGCCAATTCAACGTAGAGAAGGCGCTGTCTGAGGCAAGGCAAAACATAGTAGTACGGCCGGCACAAGACTATCGTCTTTCGACGACATTTGCAGGAAAGCACGCAGATACGCGGCCAATTTTTTGTATACACTTCAGTCAGCATGCATCAACTGTCACAGTGTACGCATGCGCGCCTGACACGTTTAGCTCCAGTAAGCGGAATGAACACACGAATGGAAAAACGCTGTGACACAAGAACAGCCTTCATTGGCTACACGCATATATAATTAAACGCGGAAGAACAGAAATAAGCATGTCCCATACAACTAGATAACTAACGCGTGAAGAGTCCACCGAAACTACATACGTCTGTCACACCTCCCCACTTAAGTCACTGAAGGTCTGTGTGAATTAAACCGTTGGCCTCTTACGCTTGTAGTCGGAACACTGCCACCACGCCATCGCTCGTTGCATCGATAGCTGGCAGGGGCAGAATCTTGGGCGGGCTCTCCTTCCAGCTCTACAGTACTAGGGCAGGACAAAGACTGCCCCATATTCAACCGTCTTCTCCCTAGCTCCATCGTACCAGCTCCACCGTACCAGTTACACCATTCTCCCTTGCGCGCGCCAGCCTTTCAAGATGGCGTCCCCGGCGCACACCTCGCGCTTCATTCTCGTGTTGGGTTTCTCCTTGGTATTCCCGTTCCATCTACTCCTTATTGTGTCTTCCTCTTCTTTTACCGCTTCAATTTTCACCCCTGACTCCATCTATCAAAGAGTAAATTTCCTATGTAGATCATTTTCTTGGTCTTCAATGTGGGCGTTTGTCTGGGTCATCAAATAGTGTTTACAGTTATCCACTTCATTCTGAATTTTAATATGCAAATGTAAAAATTGATATACATTTTGAAAATGTAAATTTTGGTCTTGTGATGCTTACAACAAAACGTGAAATTCAGGCGCATCTATGTTGTCCGTACTTCTTACTGCTCAAGTAGAACTCTTTCGAAAGCGACTAGAAATAAAGCTGGGGTGGAAATGTATTGTTTGCTATACAACATGCAGAAAACATGGCATTGCTGCTCGACTACCTCGAACACTATACGAGAGTAAGGAGACAGAAAACTCCAAGCTACTAAGTATGAACCATGGCTACTTTCATTGTCCATATACGGAAATTTCGCCTTATGGATTGTATATGGAAAAGTTCTTCGGCTACTCCAGCTTGTCTGACCTTGATACAAAGACCACACGAAAAAATTTAGAAAGCTATGACCCCTAACCCCAATGTAAACTAGGCCCAAGCCCCGTATGCTAGAAATTAGAAAGGAACGTGTCCTACAACCGACTAAGCGAATCTGCAAGCAGATGTCCTAAAATACTCACCTAGCATTCACGTGCAAAGTATTTGTACGCGACACAGAAGTCAAAAAATTGGCCGCGTATGTGCGTGTTTCGCTGCAAATGTCGTCGAAAGACGATAGTCTTGTGCCGGCCGTACTACTATGTTTTGCCTTGCCTCAAACAGCGCCTACTCTACGTTGAATTGGCTGCATCTGGCTGGCATTGATAGCGCACTAGGGTCTTTGGAATTGCGTACCTATGTATTTTCTAATAAAAGAACACACGACCTGACACTAACATATTAATGTTGCGCCTCAGGTATGCGTAGCATTTGCTTTTTGATCGAATATGTTGACAAGTATGAAGGCAGACACCAGTTCAAGATGGTTGGGCGTTCAGAAAGTGGTTAAACTTTGGCCGAATAGCTGAATCGGGTTACCGACAGACAGACAGAAGAACATACAGACCAAAATTCTTGCGTTTAAGTATCCCAAGAAAGACTGTCGTCTTAATATGTTCCCATTGCGGTTGGTGATAGAGGCGTCAGTCATGGAACTATACCTATCCAATAGACCTACATATCAGAATGTTGTATCGCTTATGACAAGAACATTGCGTTTTTCGGCTCGTTCCATTGACCAAGAAGTGGCTCAGTCCAATCTTTGTTATCTTTCACACGCGTTTATCACACATGAAGACCATGCGATAATATTCGTGACGTCAATCAGATGTTGCCCAATAAACGTCACACAACAGGTCGAATTATTTACAAGACCCGCTTCAGCAAAGTACGGTCGAAATAAAGCGTTGATAGAGAATGTTCTTACTGTTGTTAGGTTACTCGCCAGCCGTATGCTCATTTCAGTTGTGAACATGCCCGACAAAAGAATCGAATCGTGTGAGTGCGAGTGTGCGTATGTGGATGGGCATGATGTGCGAAAGTTCCTGTGAAACGTGACACAATCACTCTGACGGGTGTTCGATGTTCGTTTAATTTTGACTGTATAGCGCCACATGTGTTGTTTCACTGTTGTACGCCAGCGTCCTTCAGCCAAGGCCATAAATTGCAAGTGCTGTATATCTGCAGCATGAGCCATTACATTAAAGCTAAAGCATTAGGTGGCTCATCAATTGCCCAAATTGACCGCCGCCATCGGCGGCGTCAACACGAGTATTGCTGAAAATCATGATCATGTGATGAAGTTGCCATGTTACGTCACATGATGACGTAATCACGCAATATTGTCGCTTTGTGAATGGTGGGCCAATCACGGCTGCAGTGCAAAACCAGGTGCTGTTAAAAAAAGCTTACAATGCTTTCTTCACAGGACCAGGCAGTGCAAAGATGGGGGCAGTTAGCATTTAAGCCGAGCTAAGCTTGGCACAGCGAAGCACGGCCCGTCGCCGTTCGCAGTCCCCGTCGACCGACCCACTAAGCCCAGCTTCGAGATGCGCGGCTTCCTCGTCAATAGTACGTACTTGAAACGCGTCGTTCTGTGTCCATATTTTCTCGTTTGAAACGTTGCTCCCTTTTTTACATCATGAACATACACCATCTCGCCCAACGTTTTATTGTACTTTCTTCGGACGATCGGGGAGAGTCAAGCTATGCACTCTAGAGCGGATGTAGTGCGCGTGATGTATCCGTTGATCGGCGCGGCTTATATACTACGCATGCGCGGCTTGGCCAGATGCTGCGGTATCTGGTCGCTAGAGGACGCGAAGTTTGCTTCGTCTTCCTTTTTATCTTTTTTTTATTGCGATAGCAATTATATGGACACTCTCGGCTGATTTTCGCCGTCGCCTTCGCCGTCTGTCGATGCCGTCATGTCCCGTATATGTATATGTATATATAAAAAAACCGGCAGATCCCACGCACTGTGGGAATCGATGTGATGCGAAGCAGCCAGCAAGGAGCAAATCATGCTGTACATAATATGCATGTCATTATTTACATGTTACGACCTGTCATTTGTGTTCGTCATACAGTCACGTCACGCAATACAAAATTTGGTGTATATCAAGCTAGCGAACTGGACGCAAGCGCACCATGAGCGTGGCATGTAAATGGCATTGTAGATGACATGCATGCCATGATTTTCATGTTACAACCTGCCACTTATGTTCGCTTAAGTTTTTACCTCGAATCGCAACGAGACGCGAGACCAATCTGCCTCCGTTTCGCATGCGTTCGTATTCTCGCGCTCTGCGCATCGTGCAGACGCCATCCACGTTCCAGCGTTTACATTGACGGACACCCTGTCAATTCCAAAGTGTGTTCCTCGAACGCCTGCGCCCACTGAGACGGGGTCGGTCAGAATGGAACGTGATGCGCGCGTCTCCCTCCTTGCATGATTAGAGACGCTGGTCACAGCGACGCTACGCAAGCAAAGCGCGAGCGCTGTTAAGTCCAACGCGACCAGCGTCCGTTTGCGCGCCCCGGCGCCCAACTGGCACTTTGCCAGGGCACGGCTGGAGGGATGGACGGACGGGCGGACGTCGGACGTGAACATGAGACATTAAGGGCTTTCAACTTAAAATTTGTATTTCAAGCTGGCGAAACGGCCACAAGGGTGTCATGAGCATGGCATGCAAGTCATGTTGCACATGACATGTCATGATTTGCATATTGCCACTTGTCATTTATCCTCGTCATACAATCACGTCACTGAACAGCAAATTTGGTGTATATCAAGCTAGCGAAACGGCCACGGGAGTACCATGAGTGTGGCATACAAGTCATGTTGCACATGACATATCATGTATTCCATATTACCACTTGTCATTTATGCTCGTCATACAGTAACGTCCCCTCAATACGAACTTTGTTGTATATCATGCTAGCGAAACGGCCACCAGTGTGTCATGAACGTAGCATGCAAGTCATGTTGCACATGACATGTCATGACTTCCGTATTACCACTTGGCATTTATGTTCGTCATACAGTAACGTCACGCCATACCAAATTTGGTGTATATCAAGCTAGCGAAACGGCCGTCAGCGCGCCATGAGCGTGGCATGTAAATCATGTTGTACATTACATGCACGTCATTATCTGCATATTACCGCCTGTCACTTATGTTCGTCATACAGTCACGTCACTCAATCCCAAATTTGGTGTATATCAAGCTAACGAAAGGGCCGCGAGCCGGCCATGAGCGTGGCATGTAAATCATACTTTTCATGACAAGTTAGTCATGATTTTCATGATATGACCAGCCATTTATGTTCGTCATACAGTCATGTTATGGCATACCAAATTTGGTATAAATCCCATTAACGATACGGCCAGGAGAGCACAAAGTCGTAGGCGGCTAGATAGATAGATAGATACGCTCAAAGTCGCCGAAGTTCGCTAAGAAATGCTTCGCATTTAAAAGGGATAAAGAAAAATAAATGAGGAGAAAAGAATTCCAATCTACCTGACCGGGGATTTGAACCAGCGACCCCTGGATCCGCAGCCTGCTGCGCTACCCAACACAGCCACACGCCATGGTCGTGCCAGTCATATAACGGCCAGCTATTCATATGCACCATTTGCCGCTCGCGGTACGCAGATCTCGGAACAGCTTGAGCCTGTTTTCTATCACCCAACGCTTTTACAGTTTCTTTCAAATTGAAAACTGCCCTTGAGATGCGCACAAAAAAGTGCTTGCCATCTGTACCACTCATGATGTAGAAGGAAAAAAAAGAACACCGGGCACAAGAAGAAGAAACCACTAGTTCCCTAACGGCCCGAACGGACACCGAGGAAGAATCGCTTTCAGGGGCCTGCTGTGGTGTTGTTGGCTGAGTATTGAGTGGTTTTAGCTTTGAGCTTTTCTTTGTGAGTCTATAGTTGATTATCTGCTTTTGAATTTACCCTAATCTGTTGTGCTGATGTCGACCAATTCTCCTGGTCAGGCGCGATCCGCCTGGTCAGCGTCATTGCCAGCTAATGAACTGCCGTTAGACTTGTTTTTCCGCAGTGGTGTCAGCAGCATTCCCGTGGCACTGGTGCCTACGAATGGAGGTTTCATCAGGCTCACGAACCCCCAGGCTGTCCAGAAGGAACTAAAAGGCACATCAAACCATTTCCAGACCATCACCGACGTGCGCCAATTCGGTCGAGGTGGGATAGTGTGTAGGTCACCGGACCAGACCTGTGTGCAGGATCTGCTTAAATGTACTTCGTTTGCTTCAACTCCGGTGAGTGCTTTCATTCCGCCTCACCTTGCATGTACTAAAGGCCTCGTACGGGGCGTCGACTCCAAATTAAGTCCAGCCGAGACTCTAGACAGGCTTTCCGGAGCAGGCGTCATTTCTATTTACCGATGCAATCGCCTGGTTAACAACGAGAGGATCCCAACTGAATCTGTCATTGCGACATTTGTGGGCACAACATGCCCGTCAGAGATAAAGCTATGGCCTCTGATCTTTCGCGTAAAGCCCCTCGCTTCCCGTCCAATCCAGTGTAAAAACTGCTGGAGATTCGGCCACAGTGCGGGAGGATGCAAATCCAATCTTCGCTGCCGCACCTGTGGAGAAAGCCATTCCTCAAGTGAATGCTCCGCAACATCAGAAAAGTGCTGTCTTTGTGGAGGTCACTCCGCAGACTACAATGAATGCTGTGGTCGTGCCCAGGAAATACAAATTCTAGAGATAATTGACCGCCGCCGCTGTTCGCGCAGGGAAGCTATTGATATGGTTAAGGACAGAGCTTTTGGATATTCTGGTACAGCAGCTCGTCACACTCCCAGTCTAGACTCCAACCTATCACAGACAATTGAATCTGCTGTGGAAAAGGCAGTGGCTAAGGCCATGGATAAATTAATAGCCAACCTCTCCGACTGTTTGATCCAAATCATCTCAAATCAGATGATGCACGGAGTGCAGGCTACTACAGCATCTCAACGATCAGATATTGCCACTGACGCAACTCAACTACATAGCGTAGTGCTGGACAAACTTTCCAAAACTGTAGAGAAGGCTAAGCAGCCTGTTTCACAGGTGCAGACAGACAGTTATACGCCTCAACCAAGCACAAGTAATACCACAGATATGGAAATTGATGTCCGAGCTCATAAACGTACAAGATCCCCTATTTCTGCGGACCTAAAGTCAAAAACTAAAAAGAATGAATCGTCGCTTGTCAGTAATGATAGCAAAAAGGTCGCGGCAGGCGCCTCTGCGGTGCGCTCAGCACCATTGGTCAGCTGAGGGTACTTCAGTGGAACTGCCGTTCTATATTCTCAGCCTCAACCGACTTAAATTACCTTTCTAACCAACTTAACCCTGATATTATAATTCTCCAAGAAACTTGGCTTACACCCGATAAAAATTTTTATTTTACAGGTTTTCGTACTTTTCGATTAGATCGTCAAACACGTGGTGGTGGTTTAATGATACTTGTATCAAGTAAATTATGCCATAGGGCGAAAATCTGTTTCAGAATGTCGGACTCTGATTGTGAACTTATAGCACTAGATTTGTGTCTTCCAGGTTACCACCCTTTTTCAATCATAAATTGTTATTTCCCCACTGGTGTGCAAAGTACGAGCCACCTTGACAGCGTTTTGGCAGCCTGTAGGAAGGAAATAGTGCTCACAGGTGACTTTAATTCGCATCATTTGGCTTGGGGGATAAAGACAGATTTGTGTGGTAGGCGTCTATGGGAGTGGACCATTGACAAAAATTTCTCGTGTGTGAATAAAGGGCATATAACATTCGTTCGGGGTCAGACTCGCTCAGTGCTAGATTTAACGTTTTGCACCAATGCGATCAAGGTTTTGTCATGGTCCGTGGTTGACGCTGCAACTAACAGCGACCACCTCCCGGTAGTTTTTGATATTTCATGCCCAATAACAACTTTAGATCAGCCAACACGCGTATATGTCAACCATAGAAAATTTCAAACCTGTCTGCTTTCTGCCATTGCAAAACTTCAGAATGCCAGTGGTCAAGAAGTTGCATCTAAGATTGGATCCATACTAGAGGAATCTCGGAAAAATTCAGAGTTCGTTATTCCATCGAGTAAACGGTCCTCCTCTCGTTGGTGGAATGATGAATGCACGCGCGATTACAGAAGACGAAAAGCCGCTTGGAAAAAACTTCTCCATAATCAATGCCCAACGAATTGGAAAGACTATCAGTTTTTTGCTGGCGTATTTAAGCGCACTGTTAAGCAAGCGAAAGAAGAATATGACAGTCGGCATTACGATTATCTTTCTAAATCAAACAATAAGCGTGCTTTGTTTGCATATCTACGGACAAGAAAAGTACTGCCAACACCTTTAACATTAGAGTCATGTATCTTTACGCCGCAAGAAATGAATGTCTCGCTGGAAGAGATAGCCAAAGGTTTAGAACGTCGCTTTAGTACAAACCTCTCGGCTACTCGCAACATGCCGGTATCTTCGCATGAATTTACGGAAATTTCTTTATCTGAATTGACTGAGACGGTATTATGTTTACCGAAGACGGCCCCTGGACCAGATGGCATTACGAATTCAATGTTAAAAGTTTTACTTCAGGAATCGCCTAATTCTCTGTTAGACCTTGTGAATTATTCGTTAAAAAACTCATGGATACCGCTAGAATGGAAACTTGCTAAAATTATAATGTTGCTAAAGAAACAAGACGGGGGGTACATTCTGGATAACATAAGGCCAATCGCCTTGACGTCAAATCTAGGGAAATTGATTGAAAGAATTATCCATACTCGAATCAATAGATTTATTGACGAGAGGTCAATTCTAAGCCCCCTGTCAAATTGGGTTCAGGGATGGTTTGCTCAATATGGAATGCTCATGTTGATTTAGAAAGTCGTATACAATTAGCACGACAGCACAACAAATATGCGGCTTTAGTTACTTTGGACATCGCTAAAGCATATGATACCGTAGAGCATGACATTTTGATAGATCGATTGAAATCCCTCAATTTCCCGGCATACATAGTAGCGTGGATTCACCAATTCCTTGTGGACAGGAAGTTTTATTGTTTTAAAGGCGGCTTTTCATCATCTACTCACACACAAACGAGAGGAGTACCGCAAGGCTCAGTGCTTTCCCCGGTATTATTTAATGTACTAATGAGCACCATTCCACGTCACCAGGAAATAACAACTTATGTGTATGCTGACGATATCGCGTTCTTTGCAACGGCAGATAACATTCAGACCCTATATGAACGGCTTCAGTCTTACCTTAACACCCTGGAGAACTGGCTCGATGACAATCACTTCTTACTGAATCCGAGGAAATGTGCCCTTCTTGTCTTCCCCCTGCAATACCCTGTGAACATCTCATTGTGTTATCATTATGAGGACATACCTCAGGTGGAGTCTATTAAATACCTTGGGGTAATTTATAATGCACCTCTTAACTGGCGACAACACATCGAATATATAGCTGGAAAAGGTGCGCGTGCCGTTGGCATTTTACGTAGGATAAGCAACTACCGCATAGGTATGAGAAGGGATACTCTAGTAATGATATATCGAATGTACGTTCGTCCCGTTTTGGAATTCGGTTGTGTGCTTTTCTCTGGTGCTCCAGCATACAAAATCCGGCCTCTAATCCTTTTAGAAAGAGAAGCACTACGCTTATGCCTTGGCCTTCCTAAAACGGTTTCTAACTGTGTTTTATACCTAGAATCAATAGTTCCCCCCTCTTTCCTGCAGGTTCCGAATTTTGACCGTTGAGACATTCTTAAGAATATACGAGTCACCGCTACGCCGATCGGAAACAGCTTTTATTTCCACTCCGGAATTATTTTTCGGTGCTAGATGGCCGCGATTTCACACACCACAAATCATATTTGTACAACGTTTACTGGACCCGCTGAATGTACGTATCAGCGACATAACCCCGACTAGTTATAATTCGCACTCTGTGGAAAACCAGTTTGACGACATCTTCCCTAATAATGCAAAATTACTGCCCCGTAATACTCTGGATAGTTTATTGCAAGAACACTTGCAGAGCATCAAAACAAAGGTTATTATCGCTACAGATGCATCACAGTGTGACGAAAAGTCAGGTGTTGGTATATTTAGCCCCAACTTGGATTGGTCATATTCCCTTCGCCTGCCTGATTTTATATCCGTATTTGTGGCTGAATTTCTGGCAGTGGTGCTCGCTTTGCGAAAGTTAAACACTGAAATTACATCTGCCGTTATAATAACATATTCTTTATCTCTCTGCGCTGCACTTTCTGCTGGTGCTCACTCGCAAGTAATAAAGGCATTTAGTGCATTAATACCCACGCACTTGAGAAAAGTTTGGTTAGTTTGGGTGCCTGGACACAAAGGGTTGTCAATAAGGGGGGCCAATTTTACCGTGTCTTCCACCGTCCGCTTATGTGACGGCTGCGCGATTTCGCAGGCGTAACTATATGGAAGGCCTTGCAGGCACATCACTGACGAATTCCACCGAATATCGGCACTTATTATATCCCTGGCGGAGATCCTCTTGTGAAACACGTAATCTAGAAGTGTCAATTACGAGGCTGCGCTGTCGGGTGCCGAAACTAAATTTTTACCAACACAGGTCTGGTCAGGCACCTTCTCCATTGTGCGCATTCTGTGGTGAGCTGGAAACTATCGATCATTTCTTTTTGACCTGTAGGCGATTTACAGCTCGAACCACCCACCTAGAAACACCTTTACGTGCGCTTGGAATTAATTTATCTGTGCCCGTGATTTTGTCTTTTGGAGCCTCTATTTCTGGGTTTTTCAGTGCGAAGGTTTGGTGGCTGTGAGGAATTACATCAATGCAACCAATCGATTAACTAGCTAATCTATATTATTATCCTTCTGTGTCGATACATGCACAACATTTTTTTTTTGCAAATGGAAAATAGGGCGTTGATTTAATTTGTCTGGTACTAATACAAAAGTATTATTATTGCTTTTATTTTATTATTATTATTTATTTTTATTTTTTTGTTTTTTTTTTACATTTGAGCGACTATCAAAATTTCATATAAAATTTATAAGGTTTTTATTCTATAACCTCATTTATTCTAAAGTTCCGTGACAGTTTATAAGACCACTCAATTCTTGGCCAATCCCCCACAGTGGGTGTGAGCCACAGTGAAAGGTTAACAAGAACAAGAACAAGAACTTGGCGTCAGACGCCACCGCGTGGCAGGAGACGCAGAGGATCATTCCACGTGCCGCAGTTTAAAAGAAAAAGAAGTATCAAACAGCGTCGAAAAGTCATATAATCATATAATCAATTCTTGGCCAATCCCCCCTGAGTGGGTATGAGCCATGTGAGAGGCAACAACAACAACAGCGTCGGCTTCTGTATTGTGGACAGTCGCAGCGCGTTGCTCAAATACAAACACGTAACAACTGCGACAGTTGTTAGTTCATGCTTGTCCTGTGTATACCTTTCGAGCGTCCTTTGTGCTGCGGCGGCGCGTTGCAAGTATCGAACTGCTTGTCTTTCTTCGTGTGACAAACTAATTTCTTGCTATCGCATTCATTGCTTCGCCCTAGTGGCGAAACTGTGACTTTCTCTATCTGTATATTGCTTTCTATATATCTCGTTCACGTTCTCTCCGTCTGTCCTTTTCTTTCTGCATTTCTTTTTTTCTATTTCTCTCTTTCTCGTTCTTGCTATGCTACGCTTTCCTCTCTCCCCTCCACCTTTACCTCCTCCTCACCATAATATCTCTCCTCCTCACGCTCTCTTCCCTTTCCTACCCTATGAAGCACTATACTACTATACCACACTACACCATACTATACAATACTATAGTATAAAAGGCTACGCGATGGCCCTCTGGCGTGCATGGATAGCTGAGTGGTTAGTACGCGCGCTTTCGGATCGAGGGCAGAGAAGTTCGAATCCCGCCCGCTGAAGTATTTTTTTTTTTTGGCAATAATTGTTCTGTTACTTCATGTCTTTCTATTCGTGTCTCTGCGCTCGTTGTCTCACCGTCAGTGTAATTACTGGTCGCGCCGTAGCGGTGTTTAGTGGGATCTTCCCATATTCTGTGCCACATGCCCGCTCATGATTGTTTTCGGGCAGGGTCGCACAGCTGCAACAGGTTGTTATAAATATGAGTTGTGAATAATTCTTTCGAAGGGGTGCGGGACAGGAGCGATTTAAAGAGTGAGAAGAATACCAGAAGACCGCTTTCGCCTTTAAGTTGTGTTAGATTGCATTATATTAGTTAACTATAGCTTCTACAAGTAATACAATAGAGGAAATACTGGAAAAAAATGGCATATCCCAAATACCACGAGAATCGATGTTATGTGAAGCATGCGGCAGTAAGGTGACTGGGTTGTAAATTTTTTTATTGAGCGATACGTTACGAAATGACGCTAAAGATATGTACAAATGTTGAACGCAAAGACACATGTCGAACAGTCGCATATGTTTTAAATTCGAAGCATTTCTTAGCGAACTTCGGCGAGTTTGAGCGTATCTATCTATCTATCTATCTATCTATCTATCTATCTATCTATCTATCTATCTATCTATCTATCTATCTATCTATCTATCTATCTATCTATCTATCTATCTATCTATCTATCTAGCCGCCTATGACTTTGTGCTCTCCTGGCCGTATCGTTAAAGCGATTTATACCAAATTTGGTATGGCATAACATGACCGTATGACGAAGATAAATGGCTGGTCATATCATGAAAATCATGACTAACTTGTCATGAAAAGTATGATTTACATGCCACGCTCATGGCAAGCTCGCGGCCGTTTCGTTTGGTTGATATACACCAAATTTGGGATTGAGCGACGTGACTGTATGACGAACATAAATGACAGGTGGTAATATGCAAAAAATGACGTGCATGTCATGAACAAGATGATTTACATGCCACGCTCATGGTGCGCTCGCGGCCGTTTCGTTAGCTTGATATACACCAAACTTGGTATTGAGTGACGTGACTGTATGACGAACATAAATGACTAGTGGTAATATGAAAATCATGACTTGTCATGTGCGACATGCCTTGCATGCCACGCTCATGGCGCGCTCGCGGCCGTTTCGTTAGCTTGATATACACCAAACTTGGTATTGAGTGACCTGACTGTATGACGAACATAAATGACTAGTGGTAATATGAAAATCATGACTTGTCATGTGCGACATGACTTGCATTCCACGCTCATGGCGCGCTCGCGGCCGTTTCGTTAGCTTGATATACACCAAACTTGGTATTGAGTGACGTTACTGTATGACGAACATAAATGACAAGTGGTAATATGGAAATCATGATATGTCATGAGCGACATGACTTGCATTCCACGCTCATGGCGCGCTCGCGGCCGTTTCGTTAGCTTGATATACACCAAATTTGGTATTGAGTGACATGACTGTATAACGAACATAAGTGGCAGGTGGTAACATGAAAATCTTGGCATGCGTGTCATCTACAACCTCATTCACATGCCACGCTCATGGTGCGCTTGCGTCCAGTTCGCTAGCTGGATATACACCAAAATGGGTATTGGGTGACGTGACTGTATGACGAACATAAATGATAGGTTCTAAGATGTAAAACATGACATACAAATTATGTAAAGCATGATCTGCTCCTTCCTGTTCCTGGCTGCTTCGCATTACATCGATTGCCACAGTGCGTGGGATCTGCCGTCTTTTTTATATAACCAGTTGTTTACAGTTGCGGAACGATGCCAACAGAAACATGGGTAGCAAGCGCTTGTGCTTGCGAGGATGGTAGCCCTGGATAGTGCTAAATAAACCAACTACAGTACGTTAGCGCTTAGGTATACAACTACCGTTAGCCCGACATGACTCCTTCATCAAAGGAGTACATATGTAATGTTTTGAAATCAGATAACCAGCACTGCAATTACAATTGACGTTTCACCAACATTACGCCTGTATAGGCTATTTTTCTAACGCAATTTCGAGACCTGGCGTGGCCCTGTGGTAGAATACTTGATTGCCACGCAGAATGCTTGAGTTCTATTCCTGCTGGGCTCTGATTTCTATTCTTTGCATTCGTCGGGTCAACGCCGCCGTTGTCAGTTTTTCTTTACGCTCTCGAATTTAAACGAGCAATGTCTGGCCTCTCCATTCCTGGGTAGATATCAATTGTTAAATATCTGCTGCTCCTAGCCGCATACCGCGGCCCGTGATTTCCGGGTATGAGCCACACGTATCTCGATAAATGAGTTTGACGACATGCGCGACGGCGTTTTCAAGTTATTCAAGTCCCGACCAGCCAGACATATTCGTCAAATCCTCTTAGCCTCTCACACTAACTTTGGTCGACCTCAAGTTAAGGAGCTGATCACGAGAGCACGCAGTCGGAGGGGGCTAGATAGATAGATAGATAGATAGATAGATAGATAGATAGATAGATAGATAGATAGATAGATAGATAGATAGATAGATAGATAGATAGATAGATAGATAGATAGATAGATAGATAGAAACACCAAAGTGATTACAGTACGAAAAGAAATGCTTCGCATTTAAAATTCACCTACTACTCGGCCAATACCCTGCATTGGGTATGAGCCATGATATGAGGACGAGAAGAACAATAAGTAGGCGAACGCACAACGAACCCAGTGAGTTTCTGTCTAAAACTGCTGATAAAAAGAAATAATTTTATTGGAGTAAATGAAAATCACATTCCCCCAAGTGTGAATGGTGGGCTCCATGAATATGGCGGCTTCACTTTTTCAGCACAGACCGAGACTGCAAGAGAACAAATATTACCTTATTTATTAACTACACTCATACTTGTAGTGCTGATATCTGCGCCAAATTGGACATTTTATTAAAACTTCTTGTGTCGATAGCTGCAAATTTGTAGAAAGAGACCACTATTGTACTACATCTGGCACTGGCGCGTCCAGGGTGATGTGGGGGGATTCACGCCCACCCTCTAAATTTTCAATTTCGCATGTGTATACGCACAATGAAACATACGTACGCACAAACATATATAAACACGTACATACGCACAAACATACATACAACGCACAAACATACAGTCGTGATGCCACTGGTACGTAGCATTATGCTTGAACGTTGAACCACCCCAAGTGCCTTCTGGGAAAACGGCTTCCCCACATGGGTTACCGTGAGCCGCTCACGGGGGGCTTTCCGAGTCGCCCCTTAGGGCCTTAATGAAGTTCATCGTCTGTCTGCGCGCCACTAGTATATGTGTTGGTACAATTCCATACCTACGCAACGACCTCGGCTTATACTGCTGATCAACGCACATTAAAGAGAAGGGGTAACCATTCTGGACGTGTACCCTACAGACACAGATTTGTTGAAATCGGAAATCATAAACAGTGATAGCAACATACTTCATAACATGAAACAAATTTTGAACATTTGTCGACCATATAAAGAGAGAAAACACATTCACCTTTCTAATAATCATGATTTGAAAATGTAGCGGCGGTCCGTAGTTTGGGCAGGAGTGGTTACACAAATTATTGCTCATACCCAGCTCGGATTCCTGCACTGAAACGCCAACACGAACTGACGGCGCAAACCGAGGGCTTCCCGTGGACAAGGGGAGGAGTGCTTTCGAAATTTTGAGAGCGGGTGGGGGGTAGTGCAGTTAAGCCGGGAGGCGTCAAGAGTTAAAATCTGGCAGACGTTAATTTTATATTCTTTATTCTGTCGAGGCATTGCTTGCAAGGAGCACTATGTATTATGTATACCTTTGTTCAGGAACTTCACCAAATGACAGACAGGGATACTTCTAGCTGGCAAGTATTACACAGGTCACCCACTCGCTATTTTTAGCTTACACAGCTTCTGACTGCGTCGAGCCCGTATGTCTGATGCGTACGTCACTTCTTATTGAGATAGCAATCAAACGGACACTCTCGAGGGGTTTTTGCCATCAGAATCGCCGTGGCGTTCCAAACATGTATGCACATATGTGAATTAGCGTAAAGAAAAGTAGTTCAGGAGATCTGATTCGAACTTGTAACCTTTCCATTCGCGGCAGAGATCGTTAAACCACTCACGTACACAGGCATACACCCTCCACTATATTAATGCCGAACTGTTTATAGACACCATTTCCTGTCTGGAATACACAGATCTGTGGGGTGCTTCGGCCTGCCAGAGACTTGTCAAGTATCACCCTCAAAATGACGCATAGGGCGAAAGACAGTGCATCAAAGGGCGCCGCCCTGCTCGTCTTTCGGCGGAATAGGTCTGCACGCGTTCGGCTCCGTGCATTGACCTACATGGTGATGTAGCCTGTACTCCCACGCTCATGTCGTCAGTATGGTTCAAACGATGCCTGGTCGTTTTCTAGGCGTTGTTTTCTATCTTCCTTTCTCATTTTCTTCCCCTTATTTCCGTGATTCTTTTTCTTGCTTCCTCTTTCCCACTATTTCTTTCTCTTTGTTGGTTCTGTCTTGCTCTATGTTCTTCTATGTCTAATTGTGTCCGTTTGTATCTCCCTAATTGAGCGGAATATTTCTCTTCCACTTCTTTCTTTCTCTATATTTCTCTTTTTAGCATACTTCCCCTCTTTTTTTTCTCTTCCTTTCTTTCTTTTCTCTGTATTTCTCTTTTTCGCTTTCTTTCGCCCTTTTTGCGTCGCTCTTTCTTTTTTTCTGTGTGTAAATCGTAATTTCGCCTATCAAGATTATTACATTCCACGAGGGACAAATAGGCGGTGCGGTAGAGCGCGCGCCGGGTGCACATATTCCGGTAGTGAAGCATACGTTCATCAAGAGGACGAAGACAGTACGCGTCGGCCGCGTTATTGCGTTGCACGTGCCAGAAAGGTAGAGCCAATTTATGATTATGATAGTTTTTGCGAACGCGTAACTGCACAGCGAAAAGTACAACAGCTCCGCTGCAAAAAGTGAGAGTTTCGCCTAAAGGGCAAAACAATGAATGCGATATCATCAAATTTGAATGTTACACAAAGTAAGGCTTGTAGCTACCTTCGTTCTGATTCGATATGACAATAACTTTAGAAAACGCTGGCATGTATGTATACGACCGCTAAACTAAGGGAAGCGGCTTTCGTCCTGTCTTTTTGTGCTCCAACACTAAATAAGCTGGTGAGAGCCGAACACGTTTAAATGCATGAGAGGTCAGCTAAGCAAGGTAGAGATCGCATGCGCGAGTGCACCCGCTTGATCAAAGTTCACATGCTGGTACAGCGGCATAAGGCTTGCCTCTGCACCGGTAACCTTCCATGTTCTTCGCCCGTGGTAGCCAAACGGCGCATTTCATTTCTGCTTCACCTACATCCGTCGGGAGCCTTCTCAAGCTATGGCCCTCCCATAGAGCATACGAAGCGCGGCGCGAAGTTGTACGTTTGGACTTCACACGGCACTAGATGGCAACTGCAACAATACCCCTCGAGTGCCTCTAATTCATATCTCAATTATTAGAAAATATACAAGCTTGTTTATTACAAAATATGGTAGGCAAAATTTTCGGCAAGGACTGGTGGTGAAGCTGACGATCTATAGAAGGCCGTTCCCGCACTGTGTCCTGCCTAAGCAACTTTGAAAACGCATGCCGATGGGATAAGGTGCTTGAAAAATGGGCGCAATATGAGGGAAAAGAATAGCAACCCAATTTATATAACACGTGTCACATCAGAAGTCGCCAAGTTTTCTTCTGTAGGGCCATTACACTCACCTCTACATTTATTCACGCACTCTTCACAACTATGGAACTTATTTTCACCAACTCCACAATGCGTGAGGTCATCCTTAAAGCAGGTTCGGTAGTACCAATTGAAGTGCCAACCAACCACGCTTTCGAAGAAGCACTTTCCTTTACCCCGATATAGGTTGCAAGGAGATGGATCTGAAGAAATAAAACATTTATTATTACAACTCATGGGGTATGCTCTAATGGGACGAACAGTGCAGAAAATAATATTAGATATTTTATGCTTGGTGCGACCTTGAATAATTGGCACGATTGCTTACGTCAGATGAGTATTGTGCTTTATTAAATTCGAAGGATTTCTTAGTGAACTCCAGGCACTTTGAGCGTTTCCACCTATCTATCTATCTATCTATCTATCTATCTATCTATCTATCTATCTATCTATCTATCTATCTATCTATCTATCTATCTATCTATCTATCTATCTATCTATCTATCTATCTATCTATCTATAATCGCGGGTTACTATGATGCTCAACATTAACTCATATCCCTAACTGTTCCTAATCTGGAGCCTTGAAAACCCCCTTGTAAGCACCCAGTGAATAGAATTGTGTGGATGATGTCTTGCTGCCTTACATCCTTATTTATTAGAATTTTCTCGCTTTCTTTTGACGACCTCAAACTTTGCATCCTTCAGTCAAACTTCCAATCACCAAGAGACAGAAAATACACAGTCATACATTATTCACCAGTTCAATACAATCCAGCCATCAGGCATACACGTTTCAAAGGGGTCTCTTCATTCCATGTGATATGGCACATACACAACGGATACCGATAATTGTTAAGTGATTCTTCTATAGATTTCTAACCTACCATTGTTAAGTGGTGCTTTTTTTGACAACCATCATACAGTGAAATGTATACGAGCCATCATCCTCCCCCACGCCTTTTTTTTTTCACGGCATACATATTGTCTTCTGATTCATCCAATTCGCCACGGTGGCTTCCCATTGTCCCCAAACGCCTCCCCCCGCTTTCGCAGTTGCCCCCATCCGCCTCATTTTGCACCCTCTCCGGTTTGGATTGGAGGAGAGGGACGACGCATACACACGCAAACGCTATGCAAGTCAGTTGCAGCCTTGAAAAATTCGGCAGATCCCACGTACCTTGAGAATCGATGCTATGCGAAGCATGCAGAGGGAAGGTGAGTGCGTTGTAATTTTTTATTCAGCGAAACGTTACGAATTGACCCTAAATATATGTACAAATGTTGTACGCACAGACATATGTTGAACAGTCGCATGTGTTTTATATAACCAGTTGTTTACAGTTGCGTAACGATGCCAACATGGGAATTAGTAACACCAGACGTGATAAGCTGATAAGTAGCGCTTGTGCTCGCGAGTATGGTAGCCCTGGACACTGCTACATAAATCAACTTTGACGTTTCACGAACATTAGGGTCTATTTGAAAAGCACTTCCGAGACCTAACATGGCTCTGCGCTAGAAAACTTGATTGCCACTCAGAATACTGGGTTTCGATTCCTGCTGGGACCCTGACATTTAGTCTTTCCATTCGTCGGGTCAACGCTGCTGATTTTCGCTTTGTCTTAACGCAAGACCGAGAGACGAGCTAGTTGGTACATATACATCTTAAGAACCTTCGAGCGCGAACTGAAACAGGGACGAAAAGAGAGGAAACGACACAAGCGCTTTTGTTGTTTCCTCTCTTTTCGTCCCTGTTTCAGTTCGCGCTCGAAGGTTCTTACGTTGTCTTAACGCTCTCACGTTAAAATTACTAATGTCTGTTCTCGCCGTTCCTGGGTAGATATAAACGGTCAATCACCAGTGGCACATACCCACATACCTGTGGCACATACCCGTCCATGGTATACGGGTATGTGCCACAGGGTTTGCCCGAAAGGGTTTGACGACGTACGCGACGGGATTGTCATATTATTCATGTCAGGACCAGCGAGTCATATTCGTGAAACCATTTTACCCTCCTAAACTAATTCTGATTTGCCTCAAGTTAATGGGGTGATCACGAGAGCAGCCAGACGTAGGCGGCTAGATAGATAGATATAAAGATAGATAGATAGATAGATAGATAGATAGATAGATAGATAGATAGATAGATAGATAGATAGATAGATAGATAGATAGATAGATAGATAGATAGACACGCTAAAAGTGCCTCCAGTAGGCGAAGAAATGCTTCGTATTTAAAATACAAGCCCACTTGTCGAAACGTCGGTTCCAGCACACACCCCCCAGTTTACGAATTTCTCGTTGCAACCTTCCCTCTTTCGATTGTTGCCTTCATTTTGGGTACTTCAGTTTTAGACATTTATTCTTAATCTTCCAATGGCCTGCCACTTTTTGGGTGGTATTGTTCCAGATAATTTCGGCATTGAAATTTAATAGCGTGCTCGCTGTGACACGCAAAGAAGTCCCATTTGTATATTTCGTTTGTATATTTAAGGGTAATATGTCGCAACAGAAGCAACAACTTTGTAAAGCGTCAAAGAAATGCTTCTTAGAACTAAACCTGTCAAATTTGAAAAAAAAAGAAAGAAAGCGCTGTCAGGAGGGGGGACGGGACAGACGTGGATGCTGGATCAATTTTCTTTATTTTGGTACGAAATTTCCTAAATTTAAACAGGTTTGTATTTTTCTTGCTGATTTCCATAAGTGTTATCAGGTTTTAGGGTGTTTTAGTAGTTCGAATTGTAAAAGTTCATTTCCAATCGAATTATACCGAACTCTTCGAATCGAGTACACGAAGTTTCGAATATTCGTGCGCTGCGCCCCTCAGTGATTAGCAATACATTGTCACCTGAATGAACACCAGCTTGTGTTACATTCTCATGGACATCAACAGACAGTTAAGAAAAGACGTATCACTTTTTTTTCTCTGTGCGTAAGCCGAGCAAAACTGCATGAATTGTAGTGGAAATAAAAGTAAAAGATTGCACAGTACCGTTCACATATCCTCCGTTATCCCAGTCATATCCTCGCAATGCTACAAAAAAAAACGAAAAAAACGTGCTATTCATGGGTCATTCCACGCCAACTGTCCCAAACTTGGCGCTCGACCATTTGCGATTTGCTTGAAAAACATTCAGGACTATCTATTTAAAACGACAAGTCTTCCCCCAAGCTACTTTTTGCGAAAAAAATTTTTCATCACAGCAAGCCGCATGTGACTTTTTTCGGAAAAGCTCGAAACCATGGCTCGTAAAACGCGTTGTCAAAAAATCCGTTCTCCCTAAATTAGGTTAGGACAAACTGCATGGTTATTTAAAGTAAGCATCTGGTTGTGTAAGCGTTTTTGCTGTGAAAGGGAGACTCTAATGTACACTATGCAGCCATCGAGATTCTCTCATTTTTAACACGAAAGTGTTTTATGCCGGGGTCCGCTACGGCTGCACTGACGTATTTCGGTCACGGATATGACGTTGCAAAATATGCACTAACAGATAGCAAACAGAAAACTTGCAAGAAAAAGTTCCGTCACCGGGAATCGAACCTACGACTTCTCGCTCCGCAGCGTGCGGCGCGAAACGACTCGGTCACGAACCGTACGTTGTTCGGAGTGCTAATGACGAGCTATTTTATATACCCCATTACTGTGGGCGCTACTCGAAACTAGGCTATTTCAGCGTGTTTTCGCTATGACTAGCGGGATGCTACGAAGGGCGAGAGGGTGCTCTTTAAAGGTCGTAGCTACGCGCGTTGCGATGTGCGCGCTGATCTCGTGATCGTGGCGGTTTGTACGTCTTGTGCTGGCGTCGAAGTTCCAGAGGGCACGAAGGTCACATTGCGCGCTGCAGCGGCCGCGTTTGTGAAAGAGGCGCGCTCCTCAGACGCAAGGAAGTAACCGTGGCATTTGCTAGTTCGCGCTTGCCCGTGTACTTAGATTTAGGTGCAGATTAAAGAACCCCAGGAGGTCGAAATGTCCGGAGCCCTCCACTACGGCGTCTCTCATAATCATATCCTGGTTTTGGGATGTTGAGCCCTAGATATTATTGTCAATTCGCGCTCGTCATGTGTATACGTGTGTGCTCTTTTCGTTCCTCCTTTTTTGTGTTTGAGCAGCGCGCTTTAAGTGTCGAGCTTTGACAGTTAGTTCGCGATCGTCTTGTGTATGTTGTTTTTTGGTGCGACCTTCCTGCTTGAGCAGTGAGCTGCAAGTTTCGAGCTGCTTGCCGTTCTTCACGTGACATTTCCATTTGTTGCTATGGCATTCATTCCTTTGCCCTTGTGGTGAAACAATGCACAATGAACGCTCAACATTATCTGTGAAGACACGTTTCACTTTCGTGTTTTACCGATTGCTATGACAGAGGGATACGCCATGTTTTTCATTGAGGCGTCTCAACGAATTTTATAATACTACGCCTAAAATATAGAGGCTTCAGAGAGAGTTCATATCTGAGAAATAAACACAAGAGCTGCGAAGTGTTAGCTTGCGCCGTGACATGTCGCTAATTCATATGCTGCATCTTTCTAAATGTAACTAGTTATAATTGACGTTGATTTTGTATTGTTTATGCAATAATACGATTGCGTCTAGGAGAAATAGATAGTTTGGGTACGCTCCACAATTCTTACTGAGGAAGGATCAATAATAAACGTGACGTTACAAGCTTTGGTATCCAATGTTTTAAGACATCGAGGACACAAAAGAAGACACGAGGACACATCACTCATTCTTTTGCGTCATCATGTTTCTCTGCGCGAAAACATCAAACCACTAGGTGGTTTTATTGACGCTTTAGCAGTCACTAACGTTCCCCCTTAAAAGTTTACGCAACTGATCATGTCTATTGTTTCCAGGCTGTGGATCATTCGCCGCAATGGCCGTAAGCTTTGCCGCTGGTTACGATGTCAGTGTTCGCTGAAATACTCATAAATGATAAAGACAATAGGCGAAAGTACTCTGTCGCAGTTGCTCAAGCAGGTTCGATCTCCTGTGAGTTTGCTGTAGACATTCTTTATTCCTTAGAGCGGTTGCTTGTATGAGGCATGCCTCATTTGGCGTGCACTTAAGACAACATGGTGCCTTCATCCACCTGAACATCAATTCAATAACGCTGTCGGCAAAAAAAGCAACACGACCATATCAGAATCTACATCGCCGTTCATTAAACGTGCTGGAGAATCAATTAACTTTTGCACATGGCTCCAGCGCCATAATTACATCCGGCACCAAAAAACGTACCTATTTCGAAGTCTTCGTCAAGAGTGATCGGTGTCTGCTTATAGGCAATGATGTCTGCGCCGCAAGAGGCATCACTCTTTTGGATGAACGAAAAGCAAGCGTGATGCTAACCAACACCAGCCAAAAATACAGACATTACAGCAGTGACGGGTAGATAGCACTCATCTGAAAAATCGTGGCTGGCAGCGATGCGTTTGCCTGCTGGAACCCTTGTGAAGCTACAACCGCAATGTCTGCACCATCCTTCACAGTGAATTCAAGCCCCCATATGCAAAGAGCAATGAATCTGAAGGCTTCTGCAGCGACACAAGGACTGTTTCTCGTCATCAAGCGTTCTTAACGGAACAATGTGCTCGCCCTCTTCGTCAAAGTCCCGATCGCGTTTCGATGCGAGAATGTGGAAATTAGAAGGTATGTCGATGAATGCGTTACAACAAGGCGTACGTGCTATTTAGACCAATTGGCTACAAAATTCACTGTACTTATATGTGGCTTCTTATGTGACACATTACTACAAAAAGGCTCGTACGATGCCTAAACATTTACTCACCTTTCGGTTCCTTAAGAGGTCCACCGCCTGTAATGAGCAATGCAAAAATTTTGTGATTCGAATAATTCTGAAAGCAAATATCGTAACGAGTCCAAATCAAGCTTCTGTTGCGTATGAGAGAGTTCATTCAGTGCATTTTGGTAAACGAAGCCAACGGACATCATGCTGATATCAACAACCAAATGCAAAAATAAAGAATAAATCCTTTATTGAAGCACCCTCTTCAAATAGGTTTAGAATGATCCTAGTCGAAGAAAAGTATAGGTGTTATAAATCATCCTCATAACAGCTGGAGATATATACCGTACAAGGTAGAGAAGCACAAAAGTGGGAGAATAATAAGAACGCCTCCACAATTACTATTTTCCTCGGTGAGTTGTTACTTAATGAAGGACATGGCAGTGTAGCGCAAAACTCTAGCAAGTAAGACTAAAAGGCACTCTTTCCTACATCCATACGCCTCTTAGTGTTTCTTTTGAAGTGTTGCACATCATCATCATGTCTTTCTCTCGCTCCAAGACGCTAGATTTCAAATGAAAGACAACAGAAATAAAGATATTGAGCACAAATCGATTCCTTCATGAAGTGATGTGAAATGGTCTGGCATAAAGCCAGCTGAGAAGCAAAGAATAAGCTGTGAAGAAGATGCCAAGTATTTGCAAAGGCCTTAAACAGATTGCTCGAACAACGAAACACTACCGACTCTCTTGAAGGGCGCAGTTCTTGCCACAAAGGCTCACGCACTCTACAATCCAAGTGGTCGCCGTTACGCCCTTGTAATAAAGGACGCCATCGATGAATGCACACGAATAATTTGGAATTTTGTGGCAAAGTACTGCGATATTGTGCATTCGCTGTGATTCAGACTTTTTCTGCGCAGCTAATACAAGTGCAAGAGAAAGGTTCCCTTGTGTATGAGTCAATTTTCAATTTTACACTCGAATTGCTGGCATATCGGTCTCATTGTACGGTTACCAGGTGCGTCATTATCAATGCAGTTGCAGGAAGAGTACAGCATAGCAATCAAGAAATATGACTCATTTCACACTTGTTACTCTGAGTTCGAAATTATTCTCTCTCATAATGAGTCTTCAGTTAAGTCAGGCGTGTATTTGCGTGCAATTACCAAAGCGCTTTATCAAAAAGTAACATGCTTTCTCTGGCGCACACAAATTTAATGGAAATGGAATAATGCGACGCACAATGAAGAAGATACAAACAACATGCATAGCAATAAAACGTGGGTAGAAGTGATATAAAACTGGACCTCATAGAGCCTACAAGGGGAAATCATTAGGCGAAAATCAAGCGGGGCGGAAGCGACAGGTACAAAGAAGTACTAATACAATGAACGAAGCTCTGTCTTCAAATTGTCGTGTCTTTGAGCTAGTAAATCTGCTAGCGAGAATACAGGACGTTACCCATGGTTTAGTTATTGTGTACTGAGCGCACAGTTCCTGTGCTATCCACTCAACAAAAGTCCGTTATTTTGTATTTCGCTTGAAATATACAAGATATTTTCATAACAAAGAAAGATTTCTATTAGTAGAATAGAAAACGCTTGTTCATTCCCGTCCGCACTTGCGGCTGTGGTGGCGCATATTTGACGTCAGTCACAATGGAATGAAACGGGAAGGGAATCGTTGAAACATTTTTTTAGCAGCCAAGAAGTGCAGTTTACGATTATGCAATTCAAAACACAACTGGCATATTTAGGTAAAGACGTGTACACCCGTATATCAATCACTATATGGATATGTGCGACACAGGCACATTATAAAGGGCAAAGTTTTAAAAGCATTGCGAATATTCTAGCTTAATACAGCAACTCACAGAATGAAAGGGTCAACCGCAAAGGAAGCAGATTGACTACTTCAGTTCGCATGGCAGTGATCGTCAATTGTTCTCGGGCCGCTTAAGGGGAGATGCTACTCGAAGACACTTTTTTTTTTAATATTCGCCCTAGAGCAATGAAACTTGAGCTGCTTATAGAACTTTTTATGCTGATTTCAAATATATAATTAGATTTCTTGCAAGTTGCATACTTTTAGTTTTGCAACATGACAAAATGAAAAACTTAAGCTTTTTTGCCCCCCCTCTTTTCATAACTAAACTTCAATAATTTTTTACCATAGATAGTTCATAATGTTTCAAATAAAGTGTAGAATGCAAATAACTAACTAGGAAGTCCATACAAAATATGTACTAGACACGAAAAATTTTTACGTGGGAAGTTCATATTTCTCCTACCCGAGTAAAAGTTTACATAATGTTTTTAATTATATAATAAGAATATTGAAACTTAAACAAGATAATTGTATTTATCATACATTGGAAAATGTTTGGGCAAAATTTCATGCAGATCTGAGCACCAGAAGTACCCGAAAAAGGAGGGGCACATTGAAAAAAATGACAAAATTTGTGTTTTGAGAAAAATGAGTTTTAAAGTCAAAATGGCAGGTTTATTTATCAAAGATTTCATTAAGTGCGATGAAATTTATACACAAGAAAGAACAATCCTCCTTGTAGAGGCCACTGCCATTAAAATGCGCCAGCACCATAGGTTTGGCCCTCGCGGCTCTTCGGATCAACGAAGACTCGTCGTCCTGTGATTTTTCTTCGTCTTCGAAGAGTCCGATCTTTTTCCGGGAGGCACTCACATATTCGAATGCCACGGCAAACTCGTCGGACGCATCGGCGTCACTGCCACTACACCTTGCGGCAGCAGAACGATCTTTTCGTGGTTTGAGTGTTTGGCTTTGATTTGCGCCGGCGTCCTCGAAATTTGTGCGCCGAGTGAAACTTCACAGGCCGGTGACCGCGCTTACCACGGTTTTCTTCATCCATAACGGATAAGCACTCGAGAAAATCGTTGTTCAACTGCGCTGCTCGACGAGACACGGATCCTGCATGTAGACTTCACAGCACACACAGGCGCGCAGCGGCCAATGGCGGCCCCCGATCCGTACCACGTGATTTAAAAGCCAGTCGCGGCGCTCGAAAAGCGCGGCAAAAGCGTGCTTCTCTTTATTATTTATTGCGCTGCAGCAGCGCGGGAAACCGTCGTTATTTGAAGAGTGAGGCTCGGCTCTTCGCCCCATGCGGTCGACAATGGCGAGCAGCGGCGCATTATCAGCGGCAAGGTGCTCGAAGATGACACACTTTCGGCCTTTTGACAGCCACCTTGTGCTCTTTAGACGCAATTTTAAACCATTTCCAGTTGAGTCTCGACATAGATTTTTTTTTTCAGAACAGTAGAGGTACTAATCTTAACAAAACAGGTGAAAACAAAAAATCGATAATTTTTTAGAAAACTCGCGTTTTTCGACCCGCATTCCCCTTAACGGTTGTTTGATGCGCACAGCTCTTCCCTTAATTTATAAACCGACATGCACACACAGATACATGTACAAAAGGACGCATGGACTAGGTGACCCGTACAAACACACAAACACACACACACACACACACACACACACACACACACACACACACGCAAAGACCGGTAGTGCATGTATGTGTGTGCTATGTTCTATTTTTATATCCGTCATTAAACCCGTACTATTGAACCTGCTGATATTTTTCTTTCCTCCTCCTGAGCTAAATACATCCTCATGGGAACATATCAACGTATCCAGTGATATTTTAGAAGCTTTGGTTTCACGTAGAGGTTAAAGGACGGATTTGTTATGACAACATTTTGCTCACTGCCGGATGTGTCCACCGTTGAAGTTCTCTAAAATGTTATTGCTGGGCAGCGACCGATCTTCTTGCTTAACGTCTAATGCTCGCGCTTTAAACAGTATTCCAAAGGGTTCATAGTCAGTCTCTGTTGCAGAATTTTTTATCACCTATGAGACCTTTCAGAAATCCTGCCCAGTAGGGGTGTGCCAGTATCAAAATTTCAAGTTCAAATTTCAATCGAAAGGAAAGCAAGCGCGAATGAAAATGGACATTTTTCATATATTTTGAACGCGAATAGTGCAATTGGTCTATGGAAAAAATTGTTTCGCCAGCCAGACATCTAAAAGCAAGTCCCTTGGCAGCATATAATGCACACGACATGCATTGCGCAGCACAAATGATTAAGAGCTTCACATATGCAGTCATTTAGAATTTTCACGAAGGATGAATACCTGCTTGATATGTTCAGGGAGCAGTGCCGCCGGTGTGCATGTCATCATTACTCCAGTCAACGAGAACAGCCGCTCATTGACGCGCAAGTGGTGGCGTGTGAAACTCGTCCTCCTTGATTATTCCTCAGAGCACTTCTCAAAGATTAGTCCTCAGAGCAATTCGGAGAATGAATTACAATTGATCGGCAGGATTTTCATTGCAGGTTGTTAATAAAGAAACCAAAATAAAATGCTGGTTTTCCGTTATTTTAGACATTCACTTTATTTTGCAATCACTCCCGATTAGTATCGTTGATTTCATCCGCATAATTTTGACACTCTATTGCAGCAATGTACTCTGACTCGTCTACAGTATGATGTTCTAGCCACTACACATGAATACTGGCACAACATTAGCAAAGCAGGTTAGGGGGTTGGGGGAACTAGAGTATTCGTAACTATTTTCTGCATTTGTGGACCAAATTTTGGAAAACTTAGCACAGGTAAGTGATATATTGTGCTGTTTCAAATACTTATTATGAAGTTTTCTGGTGTTCAAGTATTTCGAACAGTAGAACTGCCTTGCTTATACTTGTAGCTAGACACCGAAAATAAAGCTCCCAATACAGTGCTTTATTTCTTCCTATGTAAGCTGAGATAGATTATAGGCATCTGTGCAGACAGAGCACTTTTCTTAAGTGCCATGAGTTCAGTACCTTTCGTATTTGCCACATGAGCGCCTCAACATACTTTTCATTCGTCACATCAAACTTGAGTTCATTAGCCGGCAAAATTAATTCGGCAAAGAGAACAATAATGAAGGCACCAAGGTCAGGGCTAAAACATAAATGCTCCAGGTTTCTCCAAATAATGACATTATAATTTGGGTATGTTAAACAGGCGGCGAAGATATTATCTTTGACATTAGGAACAAACACTGACCTGCGCAGAGCATGTGATGCTTAGAACAATTAAGCAGTGGACATTTGTAGAACTAGAATTGGTCAAAACTGATGGGAAGCAGATGCGGCAAAGGAACCTGCAAACATGAAATGATATCCGCTCACCCAAGACAGTGTAAATTGGACATTATTCGGGAATGCATTCGTCCATCAGTGGACATATTGTCACATGGTTGTCACGTTAAATAAGGTGACAGTCACACCGCTAAATAGCGAAATTTTTGGCAGACTTCTGCCCAGCGACAAAAGTAACGCTCAAAATAGAGCGATAACATTGAGCACAACCATCGAGCGTCGGAAACTTTGTCTTCCTTAAACACTTCATCGGTGCTCCATCTAAGGCTAGTTGGTGTACCATACTGAATGGCAATGATCTGCTACCGTGGTAAACACACAAGACTAGCTGCAAGAACAGAGGAGGAATGTCCACAAGAGCACAATAACACAACACCCGCAAGAACACACCAGACAAATTTCAAGCATTATTGTTGGTGCTTGCGTTATTTCCAGAAAAGGAAAACTCAACTACTTGCGTCGTGTGTGCAATCATATCAGCATGTTGTAAAGTAAACGGAAAGGCACCCCAAAATTTCGGCTCGGGCATTCGCGGGTGTCGCTAACACGCCTAAGGGCTCATTCACACCTGCGATCAAATTAGTCTCCAAGCCACTGGTCGCAAGCGGTTGCCAACGGCCGCTTTGGCTCAGTCACTCGCTGCTTAATTTTTCAGACGTGCGACTGCAGTTGAAAACCACTGAACCAATCAGATGCATAGGAACAAGATGTCAGCTTATTTTACGGGGCGATGGCAGCGCGAACATATGTGAAATTTGCATGTGACTGGTATAACTAGCACGCAGGTGTGAACCTCGGTCACATAGAGTCACTTTTAAGGCGAAAGCCTTTAATGTCTCATGCTCCTGTCCGTCCGGTGTCAGTCCGGTGTGCGTCGTGTGACCGTCCGGCATCCGTCCGTCCGTCCATCCGGTGGTGGTGGTGTGCGTCCTGACCGCCCTTACTGCGCATGCGCAAACCCTCCCCACGCACCTCCTCTCCTACACTCCCCCTTTCTCTCCTCTAGGTATCCCTCCCGCCCGCGGCTTTTACACACACATTGCGCATGCGCGTTCCCTGTCCCTCTCTCTCCTCTCCTACGCTTCCCCCTCTCCTCTAGGCAGCCCTCGCCGCGGCGTCCACACCCCCCACTGCGCATGCGCGTCCCCTACCCTCTCTCTCCTCTAGGCATCCCTCCCACGGCGTTTACACCCCCCCAATGCGCATGCGCGTCCCCTCCCCTCCTCTCCAACGCTCCCCCTTTCTCGCCTCGCAACGCCGACGCAGGCAGCGTCTGCTAGCGAGTTTCTTGATTTAAAAAACCGACTGCTCACGCTGCACAACCGTTCACTGGCCACCCCGTATATATAGGCACTGGATATTGACCTGCCAGGTAGTGCCGGTGGAAGATTTCTCCTGTGCGTTGTCGAACGATAAAAATTCGCAGCGTGCGCGTTAACTAAAAGCGGACTGCGGGTCTCTGTGTCCAGTCAGAGTCTTCCGGACCAATTTTTTGCCGCCCGCCCAAGGTCGCCGCTTCGCCGCAGCCAATCACAACGCGCTGCGGCAGTGGCGCTGGTGTATCTTTGGAAGAAGCAGTGCCACGTGATAGCGACACGCGCGCGATTCCCCGCCTCCTCGGCCGCGCGGGCAGCCAAAGGCGGCGTGCGGTCTGAACAGGTGCGCGCACTAGCCGCCTCGCCGCTTCGAAACGCCCGCTTTCCCGCTTTGCCGCTCCGCCTTCGGTGTGAACCAGCCTTCAATGGACACATGCGTCCACGGAATACACTTTCGAATTTACAAAGGGTACGTCAATTTAAGTGCTGGAACGCGGGTGGCGTTTCCGCGATGCGCAATGCGCGAGAAAATACTAACGCATGCGAACGGAGGAAGATTAGTCTCGCGTATCGCTGCGATTCGCGCTAAAAAATTAAAAAAAGAAAACACCTACACATTCAGTTTGTGTGTTATCTCAGTGAGTGTGTAAAAGAAAAAAAGACATGGCATAGTCAGTGGAATGGCCACACGCCGAACACACTTTGGAATGTACAAAGTGTCCTTCAATTTTTTGGTCGCCGGTCGCAAATTGTCGCGCGACTGGCGCTAGTTGCAGTTGTGAAAGAGCCCTAACGGTAACATGGACACAAAGAAAAGAGTGAACGCGACAAAGCCCCTCTGGTAATTCATCGTCCGATACTTCAAACAGAACATGGAAGTGGCACATACGAAAAAAAGAAACAGATAAATTCTATCCAGTTACACACCGTGAACACCATCGGACAAGACGCTGTTGACCCTATCGTCAGGAACCAGAACTGGTTCTACAAGGCTTGCTTTGTGAGTGACCTTGTTCACTGTGGAGTGGGTTGTAAATGATTTCCCACTTCTTGCAGCGAAAAGGGTAATGTTGTGATGACCATTCGACAGCAAAATGCGTCCTTTCAGATGTGAGTTTATGGTGGGACATTAGGCCCCGAACAATGACCGTGTATACCATGTATTTCACGCGCACATCTCCATTAGTCATCTCGTGCAAGATTCATGTCGGCTGCAGAATATAGAATGGCCTAGCTCAAAGCATTATGCACACCACACATATTTGCTTAATTCTTTGCAAAATGATGTTTCAAATGAAGCCCAATGTAGTTTTCCTTTTAGTTGCCGTGTTTTAATACTCCGTAATTCAAATATTTCTCGTAATAATGTAAAGTGACATATGATATCCTGATTGCATGCAGTGACAGCGTTTAATGGGAAGCTCAAGTATTTTTTTTTTCAGAAACACGACTTTGGAGTGGGTAACCACAGTTTGATCGTTCAGGAATACGAGTTCTCAAAAGTGAGCGCAAGTAGCATTTTTGGCAAAAGACAGCGGTGCCAGCCGCATGGCTTCTTAAGATGATGAGTGAACGCCGTGACGTCATCTTCGGCGCACCGCGTCATCTGTAACGGCAGCACTGCTAAAGCAGGGCCTCCACTATCAGCCTTGGCAACGCGCGCAGTCGGAGCTTGTCTCGAAGGCTATTACTAAGCGTACGAAAAACGCTTCTTCACATCTTGCTCTCCTCTTTTTTGGTTATGGGAGATGTTGTAATCCATTTGCAGAAATCGATTACCACATTAGATTAATATAAATGGATTAATATAAAACTTACCGAACGCTAGGGTTAAGAGTGAAGGGAGCAGAATGACAACTTCAGTTCGCATAAGCATGATCTAAGGGTGGTCAGACGTTCCTTGATGCTCACAGCTCTTCACTAAATTTATACACCTTCACGCACATAGACACAAACAATGAAGTAAGCATCAATCAGCCGACACACACATCCGCTCACAGACCCAGCTCTGCATGTAGATGTGTAGTGTGCTATATTATATTTTCATCGGTATTTCTTCGACTAAACCTGCACCCCTGCGGCTACAGGTATTTTTCTTTCTTTGTCCCACCCTAAATATGTCCTGTCTGGAATTTATCGACGTATCCAGTGACATTTTAAAAGCTTTGGTGTGACGTAGAATTTGAAGGGCACATTTAATACGAACACCTTGTGGTTACGCCATAAAATGTCCACCGTGGAAGTTTTCGAAGATGGTATTCAGGTGCTGCAACCGATCTGCTTACCGAACATCTCATTCTCGCATTTTAGCTATATTCTAAAGAGTAGATAGGCGTATCTTTGTTTCACTGATCTTATCCTTTAAGAGACCCATTAAAAATAGCGTCTGCTAGCAGTGTGCGAATATCAAAATTTCAAGCGCGAATAGTATTTCAAATAAAAATCATGTGCGAATCGAATTGAACATTTATCGATGAATATCGAACGCGAATAGTGCAATTGACTTTTCGAAAACAAAGGTTCTTCCCGCACCGGACATCCAGAACTAAGTCCGTTGTGCAGCAAATATTGCTCAGGAATATTACGCATTCTAGAGCACCATTGACTTACAGTTCAACATAAGTAGCTGTTTATTGTTGTCATGAAGGATGCGTAGCTTCTTATCTTCTGGGAGCAACGACACCGTTGGCCATGTCGTCATTACCCCAGACAACGAAAGCAGTCGTTCACTAGGCACACTAGAACTGACATGTAAAACTTACCGCACTAGTTTACCTTTAAGAATGCTTTCTCAATTTGGAGGAAAAATTACAACTGATCGGCGTAATGTTCAATGCAGGTGGTTTATTTAAAAAACTCGAAAGACCAATTGTGCATTTGCCAACACGACTCGAAGGCGAAAGTCTTCGTCTTTTTTTGTGCTAGGCAATCTGACAACAGAAATAGTGCCGTGCGCTAAATGCACAGAGTTGAGAACACACAGAAGCAGCACGGCGGCCAACACCTCGTGGAATATATGGCAATTGGTTGGTTGGCAAAGGACAGAAATGGCATTGTACATAACATTTATCACGGTGCATAAACACAACCTAAAACCCTACCGGAATTAGAATTTTCGCGTGACCTGAAGCCGAAGCCAAACCAATATTCGCACAACTGCTTGAACCTACTGAGAAATAAATTATCAGACTGTTTTTCAATCTTCGCATTGCGTTCAATGAGCACGTCACATATCTGAATCAAAACAAAGGCGCTGTTTTATCTCAATCCCTATTTCGCAAGCATGCACGCGAGCTCCTTCAGAAACCGACCATATCCCTTTTGTAGGTGTCTGTGTCGGTTGCCGCTCAGACAGCGCAGGAGTGCCTTGGGCATTGTAGAAAAAAATATCGGTGAAATACGAGTTTCAATCATGCTAACGGCTCCAAAAACTACGCTGCATTTATACCTAGAATGCAAGAATCTGAAATCTACTGGTTACTTCGCAAAAATCTCTGCACTTGCAGCGCGGCTCAGTGGCATTCGGGCGCATACTTTACGAAGGGCCGATGGTCGAATTTGAGATATTTTGTGTCCTCGATACTTTGTGATCATGTAGCATAACGCAGCTAGAAATTTAACTGTAGCACATCCTATTTGCAGCACTATAAACTAGTGAATTCCATCTTTGGATATATCGCGGCCTTAACATCAACCGTCCCTTCTAACATAAGTGGAAGCTTCCTCTATCGTGTGAGCCATGATACAAATTGTACGCTTTCCCCCTTTCCGGGAACGTGAACGACGTAGTCAAGGGTTTGACGAATGTATTTTTGGTCAGGCATTCGATGAGAAGAGTGATGTGCTCTGAGCGAGTCTGATAAAATTATCCAATGTTTCGTATTCTTTTAAGGGTTCCTTGTTCACTGAGCTAGACTGGAAGTCGTCATTGAAGTAGCCAGTAGGTCACAAAACAAGCGTTCGTAATTAGCAGCCATATCTCTTGTTATCTTAATCATTGTAGGAGGCATCGACTTCATGATTAGTGATTCGAGAAGCTGGAGGGACGACACACTTTATTCCTTAGTGACGATATTGGCATTATCCCAGTTAATGATATGATAGTCTTGATAAAAGTAAACAACGCGGGCAAACGAGAGAAGATAGACAGACAGGACCTGGCACGGGCTAACAACATGAGTGTTTATTGCGTAGGTATAAATATATACGCTCCTTTACAAAATAAAGGTACATATGGTACAGAAATAAACGCTACTGTTGTTAGCCAGCGCCAAGCACTGTCTCGCTAGCCCACGTTGTTTCCTGTTATGAAGACATGCCAACAAGCTCAAGTTAATACATTTTTTTAAAATGATTGTTTTCGTGCGCATGCTCGGCAATGATGTGAGTTGTGGGACGGTCATTAGTCACGTCACGTTGGTGTTCCTTGAAGCCTCGGGACAGCGTTCCTGTTTCGCCACTGTGTAATTTACGGCCATAAGCGCGCGTTATCTTGTGCACGAACCCTGGGAACGATTCGCTTGGCAAGCGCCCATTTGCATTCACTAGCTGGTTTCGGAGCTTGCTGGACGGGACGTGAGCAATGCACAAATCGTGTTTTGAAGATTTGCGCAAAGGTGCCTCGCAGATTCCTTCGACGTAAGGTGCGGGCGCCACGTGCACACGGTACGGAGTGGCTCTGTGAGATTAGCAAGGCGTGCGGAGAGTGGCTCGCATGCGAAAACTGCACAGCTACTTCTGTACGCATGAGGGCATGCGAAGCAAGGAAATCACCCACACCTGTGCCTTCATGACCCGGACACAGACATCGCAAGGGGTGGTTGAGGCACCTGCCGGCGTGATAGGCGCAACCAACATTACAATATGCCTCTCCTTACTCGTGCACTTTCAAGCAAATTGGAAATGCCATGAAGACGACTTCATACACGTAGCATTACTGCGCCGGCAATCCAATCAGTTTTCCGGTCCCGTCTTTTATTATTTCATGGCCGTATATGGAAGACGTATGGAATACGTATGGAAGAACTTTCAAATGATCCGCCTATCCTTCCTACCGTCACCCCCGTTGTGGTATCACTGTAACTTGGTTTGACGGTAGGGGGATGCTATATGCAGAACCTGGCCTCATATGCTGGGTCGTAGTGTTAATCGCACTGAAGCGCTCTTACAATTTCTGTGAACTTCTAGCCTTATGCGTCATGTAGGCTCATAATGTCAAACAGCTTTGTTCAGTCATTGGAATCTGAGTTAGCATATTGTCTTTTTCCCAGCGTCATTTCGTGGAAAATTATTGTTCTGCCCTTGCATGAATGACAGGTGACTCAACAACATTGCAACTGTCTGTAAGTGTCACGTGCCTTTTATTCTTGCAGGAGCAGTTTCTGTCACCTGGTAATTTCTCGCTGTAACTTCCGCGCGTGCACTACACCTTCTAGGAGTCTGAAAGCTATGTGAAGCCTGTGGCGTAGCCAAGGGGTGGCAGACTAAGCCCGTGCCCCTTGCCATTTTTTTTTTTGCCATGGCATACAAGGCACAAAATGACACTTGAACACATCTGTTTACCCTGCCCCACATCAGATGAGCTGCCCCCCCCCCCCCCGTCTCTCCCCAAAAATTATTCTGCCTACACCCCCGGTTTACAAAGTACGGTGTTCATTATCACCCGCTATTCCTAGGTTGTGGTGTGTTCTTCTTCCTAATTTGCGAATACATACGCGAGATGAACACGCTTAAAATTGTCAGGGTGCATGTACGATACACTTTTATATGGTATTTGAATTGTTTAGGGTTGTAGTCATATGTTTGGGATGTCGAAGTTTCAGTACCCTACGGGACTGGAAGGTTGAGGGTTAGTGTATAGACCCCTTTCATAATTGCAAGTGCGCTTCCCTGTGCTGCATATTTTCCCTACTCATGGCGGCACCTCTCATCTTTTAAGTGGAGAGGAGGCCCTAGTGGAACGTGTCATGGGTTTTCTATCATGCGGGTTTATATCAAGGGAGCCCAGTGAACGTTTTCCGCGCCATAGGGCAAGCAAACTGCGCTTGAACACGCTCTTTGCAGTAAGTGACCAGCCGCCATTAGTAAGGAAAACTGCACTGCAGGAAAGCTAGCTTTCCAATTATGAAAGGGGTCTATCTACATGTTTCAGAGGTAAGGTGTTCCAGTGCAAATAAGCCCAGCAAATCGGGTGTTTGACTTCTTATTCACGCATTCTTCGGCATACTACGAGCTGCGCTTGTCTCGCGGTTTATTTCCTTCGTGTTCCTGTATTTTGGCGCAAAATGCCGTTGACAATGCAATACCAATTTGCCCAGCGCACTGTTCTTCTATACTTCGAAATATTTCCCATTTATTTCATAGGGCGTTGTGCATTCTTGACTGAAAAAAATTATATAATATTATCCAAGAAAGGTGCGAGAAAGGTGCCAAACAATTGTTCGACGCAAATAGCAAATTGAAACGCAGTTTGCCTAACTCAATGTCTCAGTCAGGCATCTAAGAATGCTACACAAGGGGAAGAACATTATTAAAGAATTGGCGTACAAGAAGCAAGCGCTAAAGGAACGAAATAATGCTTCTCCGTCTTCCTATTTGATGCATTAATCCATGACTGGATATTACTTTAAAGCGAATTGGTGGGTGTAGCCGCTCTATGCTGCAGTACTATAAAAACACAATAGTATTGCGATCTACTCCCCTATATACGTTAGCTATATCTAGAATACGTGCCGATAGAGTCAGCAGTAACAGAAATTTATTCATTGCTGAAATGAACACACTCCTCAGAAAAAGGCAGTACCTTTCAAACAACTTCTGAATTTTTATAATATAACACAAGACATCAAGCAAGTTTTTTTTAATACCGGTGAATGTTATGTAGACTGAGTCATAAATGCATTCACTCCACAACTATTGTTAGTAATGACAAACTCAAAGTGAGGGAAGTAGTTTGACCAAGCTTGTTCTGCTACACATTGCAGTGGCTGTGACAAAAGCTGTCCAACACGGCAAAATGAATTTAAAAAATTTTATAGCTACGCAGCCTTTCACAACACCCCATACATTCTCAATAGGGTTGAATTCATAGTGGCATCGAGACATCCGTAATACTTCATGGCCGTCTTGTAAGGCAGCTCTGTTTATATTGTACACACTGCTAGCATTAGACATGCAGCAGCATATTAGCATAAGGCAAGCATAAGACATGGTTGATCAGGAGCCCGAACTGATGCACAAAGAATTCGCGGCCTCGTAAACAACTCGCGGGTCTCACATTACGTGTTCATGTTATGCGCGCCTTTTCTTGTGCAACACTGTGATGCGGAGCGTTTACATTAACTTGTACGTTCGACAACAGTTCGGTCTGATCCAGTGTTCCAAATATGTACCATTGACCTCCGAACGGTTTTACAATAGCAATGCACCATATTGATTGTTTTGAACCTGAAAAATCTGCGAACCTGGAGAGCTTCCGGAATGCCTCGATTGTTCTTAAGTATTGTGACACCAGCCACTGATGTCGCAGCAGTCGATTTTATTTTATTATATTTTATTTCAGCTATAGGTATTGCAATGTGGTTGCAGATCTTGGCAGGGTGGGTATGCATGAAACGTAGAAGCGTTTAAGCACTTACAAGTTCATGGCAGTTGCAGGATTTCTTCAGACATCTGTAAAAAATACCATAAACACTGCTCGTGAACACATAAAAATATACAAAAAGAACTTAATTTTCACATATTTTTCAAGCATTGGTAAGGACTGTTGGGTAACAATGTGGGTATTGAGGCTATTTCAGTCTCTTACTTTTCTAAGAAAAAAAAGAATATTTAAAACAGTTATTGCTTGTATTAAAGAGAACTATGATTAGAGCATGCTTTTTTCTTCTTCGAAAACCTGATGAGCAAGTCAAAAATTGGAAGTGTTAACTTTTGGCAGACACTGTTACGCACAGTTACCGGGGGTAATCTAGTTAGTCTAATTGGCTCAGTCACCGATGTACGGCCGCAAGAATTGAAAATTAAACTTACGCTGTATAAGTTCTAGTTATTTTTAATGTTGGTTAAAGTGAATGGGTCCCAAATAATCACTACATATTGTGAGAACGGTCGAATGTATGCATTGTATGTTAATAAACAAACAGTAGATGTAGATGACTTCAATGACCGTCTCAAGAAAAACAGTTTGTGCCAGGAATTCGAAACATCAGTATATATGGGCTTCGTCCAAGAAAGATTATTAGATATCTAAAGAGCTAAAGATTTGTACTCCGTTACCGCTAATAGATATTTATGAACACCATATGCATTGTGAAGAGGTCTTTCTTGTTTGTAATTCACATAGAAAACTTTCTTCAAAATTAATTAACATTTGCAATTTTTTGCATTATGCAATGACCTTCGCCAGGTCAATATCTAGTCACAGCTGATCATCATATGAAGATATCCTTTAATGTAAAATACAGTCATCTGCAGAATGTATCACACAAAGTGAAAGTTTTCACTTAATGTCTTAAATAAATAACAAAGATAAAAGTGTCCCCGAAACGAACCCCTGGGGGGACGCCAGAAACAACGTCGGCGCTTTTAGAATTAAGATTATTTAATGTGACGAATTGCCGTCTGTTACAAAGCTAAGCCGCCACACACGCAAATATCTGGTCATTTTCATATATTACCTTATTTAGGAATCAATTTATTACGCGACACCTTGTTGAATGCTTCTGCAGAAATGTACGAATATAGCGTCTGTTTGCTTTCCTTAATTAATCTACTGTGCGAAATCGTGCATGATGGTAATCAACTTAGTACACGTAGAAAATTCACATCTGAAACCACGTTGGAGACCTACGAGTATCTTGTGCTTCCCAACTAGTTGGTAAATTAGTCTAGTACCTCCCCTAGAGTGTTAAAAATATCGCTGTCATTAAATATGCCACTCGAAAAAAATTCTGTCGCACTTGAACGTGCAAGAAAAGAATTTCGGTCAAACAAGCGTTCTTCGGCAGCATTTGCAGAAAGTAATCACTAAGATACGTTGCTGTCTGTGTGAGCTAACCAATATTGTGGACATACACACGAATTTCGATCACACATGCTCTGAATCCAGTGCTTTGAGTTTGTGAGTGAGGTTTTCTCACACACATGATGTTCAAGAAATTGAGCTTTATGGCTTTCTTGAAATTGAGCACAAGGAAGAACGTGAGAAGCATTTTTGCAGATGAGTTGCGTATCCAGGGGGACACAAAGTGAGACAATGATTATCGCTGTCAGCCGTCCAGTAGACTAACATTGAACATTGAGCATTATAGTGACTGCAGCAAGCGGCCATGTTTCTAATGAAAAGCGGGAGGGAGCCACGTTTCTAAAGGAATTCTACTTGAAGAATTATTTTAATCAGGTACCGGAGGTTAAAAATCTACATTCAGTACGTTTGACAATGATCAGGCGGGACTTGGTAGGAGAAAAAAATAACGCCATATCCACGAAGTGAATGATGATGAGTAATCTGGTAAACCGTCAATCCTCCGTAAATTTTGCCCACTCGATCATCATACAAAGACCTGACACACAAACGCGGGGCTGTGGTGTGATTATACATACAGTATATATACAATGTTTCATTATTTACATATGGGGTAGATGATGATTTTGTTCAAGAGCTCTACGGACCACAAGGAGCGGGTTCTTCTGATTTTGCTTTCGTCATATATGACGTTAAGCTCAGGGGAACGTTTGTTGTGGGGGGTTGCCGTTTTGCCTTTCGAGGGCGAGAGCGCGTTCACGATCGTTTTCATCCATAGCAGAAAGAGAATGTGTGGTCTGGAACGCGCTTATTCTTCATGGTCATCAGCGTCATCGTCATCGTTATCACGTGTAGTGGGTACATTCCACTATATGGTGGCTACGACGCGACGCGGGACTAGCCTATGCCCTAATGAGCTTCGCCCCTAAAAGATTTTGCCAGCTTGGCACTAGTGGTGTAAAGCCTGGAGGAAGGAGGTAGCTGGGTGGCATTCCTTGTGTCACTTCGTTTACCTCTATCATTCTTTTTTTCTTTGTCTTTCTCTCTGCTTCTTTCATCTATGTTTTGCATGTGTCTTTTCTATGTCTTCCTTTCTCTCTATCTATTGCCTCTCTTCGTCTTTTTCTCCTTGTTCATTTCTGTTTATTTCTCTCTTTCTATCTCTTTCAGTCTTGGTCTCTATTTTTTTCTATCGCTATTTAGCGTCTATTTCTGTCTATATCCATCTATGTCTTTCTCGGTCTTTCTATCCTTTTATGTCTCTGTTTCCTTTGATTCTCTCTATTTTTGTGTTTCGCCTTCTTTCTATCCTTTTCTATTTATTTCTCTTTCTCTATTTCCTTGTCTTTCTACCTATGTTTCTCTGACTTTTTATCTGTTTATGGTTTGCCGCCGTCACTTCGCAGCCATTTCTAGTGCTAACTGTTGCCTAATTCATTTTCAGTGCACCAGTGGTGAATGTTGAGATTTGCTCAGTTTCACTGGCGCCTACTCGTTGATGATGATAGTTTTCTGGTGACCATGGACATTTTCCGGTCTTCGCTAACAGCTCCGCTGTTAAAATTAGGCAGATCCCAAGTACCATGGGAATCGATGTTATGCGAAGCATCCGGAGGTAAGGTGACTGGGTTGTAATTTTTTGTTATTGAGCGAAACGTTATGAAATGGCGCTAAAGATATGTACAAATATGCTACCCACAGACATATGCTGAACAGTCGCATATGTTTCATATAACCAGTTGTTTACAGTTGTGTAACGATGCCAACAGAAACATGGGTATTGCCAACACCAGAAGCCGAAAGCTGATATGTTGAGCTTGTGCTTGCAAGGATGGTAGCCCTGGATAGTGCTACGTAAACCAACTACAGTGTATGGTGCTTAAGTATACAACTGACGTCAACCCGACATGACTTCTTCTTCATACGAGTACTTATGTAATGTTTATAAAATTAGATAGCCAGCACGGTAACCACAATATATATTTCACCAATATTACCCCAGCATAGGGTGTTCTTCCAAAGCAGTTTCAAGACCTGACGTGGCTCTGTGTTAGAATGCTTGATTGCCACGCAGAATTCTTGGGTTCGATTCCTGCTGGGGCTCTGATTTCTATTCTTTGTATTCCTCGCGTCAACGCCGCCGATGTGCAATTTTCTTAACGCTGTCGCCTTTAAATTACCAGTGTCAACGCCACTGATGTCAGTTTCTCTTAACGCTCTCGCACTTATATTACCAATGCCTGTTCTGGCCGTTTCTTTTTTTTTTGCGACATAGACTTGCCCTTAAGGCATAATATTTGTTGTGTATATCTGCTGTATTAAATGTGCGCCGTTAGGCCGGTGTTGTGTATGAAGTGAAGCAGTGTCTTGTAGAATGTGTTGTCGTGTATCCATCGGTTATAACTGTTTGTGTCTCTGTAGCGAAGGTCGGCTTGCAGGAGATGACGGGAGCGTTCCGGCTGTAACCTTTGGCACGTCCATATCAGATGGTATGCATCTGCTTCCTTCACCGGAAAAGAACAGTACGGGCATGTATCACCCACTGGTAAATGCGACCAGTTCCACGCTGAGATAAGAGCCGGTGTAAGGGCCACCCCTGCCCGAAGCCTCCTAAGCACGACTTCCTCCGCCCTAGTAAGATGAAGGGGGAGAGAGCAGACACACGGTGGGATAAGAGCGCGTGTATCCTGCCGGAGAACATTTTTACGGGCACGGAGTGAGTTTAGGGGTTGAGGTGGAAGGGGTATAGATGGAAGGTCTATATTAGGAGGGCAGCGTGCCTGTTGATCGGCAGCAACATTGTGAGGTTCGCAGCATGGCCTTGAATCCAGTGTACCCTGACGCAAGTGGCTGTATTGCGGTTGATTTTGTGTATCGCCTCGCAGATTTCCATGGCCTTGTGAACTTTCTTGAGTTCCTGGATAGCCGCTAAAGAATCGGTGAATACGTCAAGTTGCTTAATTGCAGGCATCTTAGAGGTGACATCCCGCACTGCGTCATGGATGGCTTGAAGTTCCATTACAAGAGGAGTGGCTTCCGTAGATAGATAATGCTGGTGACCACCGATGAAGTTATGCGTGGTACTTAGGAATGATGTCCTCTCGCCGTCTTGTAGGATAGCAGCATCTGTATAGACTGCAGGTATTGCAAATGAGTTCTGCTTGTGTCCATGTGCTTCGAGTTGTCGATGAATTCGCCCTCGCGCTGCCAATTGCTAGCTTCCTGGTTAGCTCAATTGGTAGAGCGACCGCCCCGGAAAGGCGTTGGTCCCGGGTTCCGAACCCCGGACCAGGACGAATTTTTCGGCAACTAAGAAGCTTTCCTTTCTGAGAAATCCGTACGGATTTCCTTGTGGCTTCGTGCTACAAACTGGTGGTTGTCAATTTTCTCTTTCATTCAGACTGCAGGTATTAGCGGAAGATGCTTCGATGATATAGCGTTCGTCAATAATACCTGACGTATCGCTGCGCCGTAACTTTGTTGTCTTATTAGATGTGATGATTGTGAATTCCCACGGAGGCATTGTATCGGGCTGATTGTCAATTCGAGAGCCGCTTGAAAGTGAGCATGCAACGCAGCAACAACCGCAAAACGTTGCTTTTTTATTTCACGCGCTTTTTCTCTTTGTGAAATTAGCTCAGCAATTGTGTTAAGCTGGGCGTGCTCCTGTAAAGTTGTTATCGGAGTGATGCGGGGGTAACGCTGTTATTGTGCGCATTGCATCACGGTTAATACTGTGCCAGCTGTGCCAAAGTTAACCGTTGAAATTGCGCCTGGTATATAATTCTTGGATGCAGAACTGTGCGTACGAGCCGTCGAGATACATCAGTTCGAGCACCAGCTGATTTTGACGCAATGCGGCGAATCAGATGAAGTGTTTTAAGTGCGAGTGCTCTTTATAAGCGACCCTGAATCCACCGTCATCCGCGCTCCTCCTCCTCTCCCCTAGCAACGGCGTGAGGAGCGGAGAGAGCGTCTGTAGCAACGGCGCAGCGACGTCACACCCCACGTGACTGCGCGCGCTCCGCCTCCTCACCGCGGTTTGCGCGGGCGCGCGCCGCTCCCCGCACCGCTCTCCGCGGCGTGACGTCACGGCGCGCTGGGCAGCTGGCGCCTCGCGCCGTGGCTGCGCGCGCAGCGCCGGCTCCTCGCACCCTCTCCGCGCCGTGACGTCACGGCGCCATGCAGCTGGCGCGCCTCTCCCCCCCGTTAGGTTTGCACTCACCCTCGACGCGCGCTCTCCCTTGCCTGACAGCTCCCGTGCATTCGCACTTAACCATGTTCACCCTCGGGAAAATGCTTGGGAGTTTTTTTGAGGAACTCTGCCTGACTTTGCGGAGCCAGTGCGCACCACTGCCAGACCGGTGAATGTCAAGACCCAGTATGCGAACTTCCGAAGCCTCAGGAATTGTCACTGCACCGAGTGTAAACGTAAAGGGGCACTGCGTGATCTTTCTGCGTCCTGTCTTGTTAGCCACCACAACATAGCTTGATTTCTGGGCGGAAATGTCCAACCCTGCGTTCCGAGTGTAGTTATCAAGTACATCAAGGGCTTCCTGAAGCTGTTGAGCTTGTCCTGAGATGTCTTTATGCACAGACCACACAGTCACATCATCAGCATATACTAGAAACTTCACGTCTGGAATCCGGTGTAGTTGCCAAGCTAGAGGTATTTACGCAACGTTGAACAGGAGAGGAGCCAAAACGGAACATTGTGGGACACCTCTGTTGGACGTGAGGCAACCTTCTGGCTTTCCATCTACTCTTATAGCAAATGTGCGGTTGTGAAGGAAAGAGTAGATAAATCTTATGACCCGCGGCGGAAGTCCCAGCTCGATGAGGTTCGAAATAATGACTTCATGGTCTATATTGTCATAGGCTTTCGTTATGTCGGTTGCTACAACCGTACGTACTGCGTGGCTGTGTGGGGAAACTTGCAAAATGTCGTCCGACAACATAGAAAGTCCATCTTCAGTCCCCAAATGAGAACGGAATCCAATTTGAGCCGGATGGTATTTATTCTGTCGTTCAAGCCACCAGGAAATACGTGTAGCCAACATCTTTTCAGCGAGCTTGCATACGGTCGCAGTCAGTGAAATTGGGCGTAAAGCTTGCAGGTTATTTGGAGACTTTCCTGGTTTTGGAATCGGGACAACAAGTGAATGTTTCCTATCAGACGGGACGTCCCCAGTCTCCCATATTCTATTAATAGCCTGCAGAAGTGCACCAAGAGCTTCACCTTCCATGTTCTTGAAAACTTCGTAAGGAATGCCGTCGGGACCAGGTGTTGTTCCTTTGTGCGAAGTTTCAATCGCTGCTATCAGTTCGGCCATGGTGAAAGGTCTGGATATATCCGAAGAGGCACTATGGTCAGACTCGTCGATTTCGGGGCAGTTTATATATGATGTGCTGTCATATTTCGGGAAAAATGCTCTTGCAGCCTGCTCTGCAAATTCCTGTGGCGTACTTTGCATCGATAACCTAACGCTTGCTGCCGGGTCAGGTTGCTTGGGACCACGTTCCATCGACCGGAACGTACGCCAAAGTGCTCTGTTTCCCATGCCAGATCCAAGTTTTTCACACCACTCATGCCACCGTCGTCGCGAAAGCTGCTTTTCGTGTCGACGCGCCTTTGCTGCTATATGATTAGCACGTGCACGGCTACCTGGTACGTCTGGATTCCTCGACGCATACACTTCTGCCTGACGTCGCTTTGCCCAAAGTTGCAAAAGAGCGAGATCCGGTTGAGGTTGTCCTTCGTCAATGGTAGTCACGATTGTGTTACTGCGGAGCAGTTCTTTTCAAGCGGAAATAATTTCCGAGGGCTCTGTGGGTACTTTACCAATCGATCATTCCCGAAATTTATCCCAATGCGTGATTGTTACTCGTCGTCAAATTTTCTTCATGCATCTTCCTTGTAAACCAATTATGATTGGCATATGATCACTGCCCCATGTATCCGGCTCCACCCGCCACTGTGGCGTTCCAGGACCCAACCACCACGTGAGATTTGGGGCGTGCGTTCTAGATACTGTGCTTACAGAACAGGTAGACACAGCGTGATGGTTCAACAGTGTAAACGTGGCATCAGTCATTATGCTTTTAAATGCGCAGCATTTCTTAGCGAACTTCGGCGATTTTGAGCGTATCTATCTATCTATCTATCTATCTATCTATCTATCTATCTATCTATCTATCTATCTATCTATCTATCTATCTATCTATCTATCTATCTATCTATCTAGCCGCCTACGACTTTGTGCTCTCCTGGCCGTATCGTTAATGCGATTTATACCAAATTTGGTATGGGATAACATGACTGTATGACAAACATAAATGGCTGGTCATATCATGAAAATCATGACTAACTTGTCATGAAAAGTATGATTTACATGCCACGCTCATGGCGCGCTCGCGGCCGTTTCGTTAGCTTGATATACACCAAATTTGGGATTGAGTGACATGACTGCATGACGAACATAAATGACAAGTGGTAATATGAAAATCATGACTTCATCAGCGACATGACTTGCATTCCACGCTCATAGCGCGCTCGCGGCCGTTTCGTTAGCTTTATATACACCAAATTTGGCATTGAGTGACATGACTGTATGACGAACATAAATGACAAGTGGTAATATGTGAATCATGACTTGTCATGTGCGACATGACTTGCATGTCACGTTCATGGCATGCTCGCTGCCGTTTCGTTAGCTTGATATACACAAAATTTGGTATTGAGTGACATGACTCTATGACTAACAGAAATGACAAGTGCTAATATGGAAATCATGACTTGTCATGTGCGACATGACTTGCATGCCACGCTCATGGTGCCCTCGCAGCCGTTTCGTTAGCTTGAGATACACCAAATTTTGTATTGAGTGACATGACTGCATGACGAACACAAATGACAAGTGGTAATATGGAAATCATGACTTCATGAGCGACATGACTTGCATTCCATGCTCATGGCGCGCTCGCGGCCGTTTCGTTAGGTTGATATACACCAAATTTTGTATTGTGTGACATGACTGTATGACGAACATAAATGACAAGTGGTAATATGGAAATCATGATTTGTCATGTGCGACATGACTTGCATGCCACGCTCGCGGCCGTTTCGTTAGCTTGATATACACCAAATTTGGTATTGAGGGACAGGACTGTATAACCAATAAGGTCAACTTATCGGCTAGTTGGTGGAACATACTGAAACGGCAAAAACAGCGCAGTAAAAAACGATGGAGGGAGGAACGAACACACACACGATGCGCCTCCTGTGTGTGTGTTCGTTTCTTCCTCCGTCGTCGTTTTTTACTGCGCTGTTTTTGCCGTTTCTGTATAACGAACATAAGTGGCAGGTGGTAACATGAAAATCTTGGCATGCATGTCATCTACAATGCCATTTACATGCCACGCTCATGGTGCGCTTGCGTCCAGTTCGCTAGCTTGACATACACCAAAATTGGTATATCTCGACGTGACTGTATGAAGAACACAAATGGCAGGTCGTAACATGTAAAACATGACATGCAAATTATGTAAAGCATGATTTGCTCCTTCCTGGCTGCTTCGAATTCCATTGATTCCCACAGTGCGTGGGATCTACCGTTTTTTACTTGGCATCCTCTTCTAGAGTTGTACTTACACCCCCCAATCTGTATGTGGAGCATTGAAATCTCCACTTACGAGAATAGGAATCCCCGGGTACTAGGAACGTAGATGCGCTATCTATCCCAAGTTCAAACGTGTGCGCTGTGGTCTGGCATAGAAAGGCACTAGAATGATAGGAGTCTTCAATGGTCGTGTCAGGACACCGACAACTTCTTGACTCTCACTATACCATGGTTCCATATTAATCACCGCATGAGGAATATGCGATGACACATATACTGCGGTTTTTCCCGGAACTGAAGCCATTGTCGTAGCACGTCTATCTCTAATAGACGGGTAATGATACCCATTAAAATCATGCAGGGAGCAGAGCCTATTGTGCTCTTGAAGAAGTAGTGCCCATACATGTAGCTTGTTGTATTGAAGCCTGGATTTAATTTCTCCTAACTTGGAGCTTAAGCCTCGACAATTCCACTGTAGAATTCCATCCTGTGACAGCTGCTGCAGAGTTAGCCATGATGCAAGCAATCCTGTATAAGTAACGTTAATTGAGCAAGTTGATCTAATACTGCTGGTTGACCTGTTGTGCTTGGCGGGTTGCAGTTGTACCCGCGGAATTCGCACTCAGGGGAGTCGCTGCGTGTAGGCACTGTTTTCTGACGCCGCAGAATTACCAATTCTTTATGTTTGCGTTGTCTCTCAATCTGTCTGGCCAGTGCATCAATCCGAGCGTCAATGTCATCATGGGCATCTTATTCAAGCGGTGTATCAGCTAACTTTTGCTGCTTAGTCTGTGACTGTTTGCCACGTTTAAGCACAGAAGAGTACAGTTGTATCTCTGGGCCTTGTGTTTCTTCTGCCGTGAGCACCTCCGGCTCTACAGCAAGAACTTCAAAGCGATTGTTAGTCCTTACTGTATTGTTTTTCGGAATAGCCTTTCGTAGTCTTGCTGTGGCCTTCTGTTTAGTCGGACAGTTTATGCTTGTCATGTCATGCTCATCAGATTTACATAGGCCACATCGATATCGTGGTTCGCCCTCTGGTGTGAGTCTTTCTGGGTCAATAGTACGCTGTGGGCAAAATGCCTGCATGTGTTCACGTTGAAAGCAGCGGTAACAGAAAATTGCCCGAGGGAGGTAGGGTTTAGGACGCAATAAACACCCATAGTAGTAAAATTTGTCCGGGAGACAGTGGGGGCCCTGTACCGTTACTAAGCAAGTACGACTTTTGCCCATGAATCTGGCTGCGAGAACCTTGTGCGTCGTGGAAGTCAATTCGCGACATATTATCTCCGGAGTCTTCCGGGTCAGTGCCATAAACAACACACCTCTGTATATTAGGACCTGATGCAAAGTAGCACTGCACAGGTAGCTGCCGATCTTCTGACAGTGGTATAGATGTTAAAGTGCATATTTTCTGCACATCATTGAGAGATGCCAAGTGCACAGTAATCGTGTTGGTCGATTTATATGCTGCGAACCCTCTGTATCCCTTGGTTTCAAGAGCATGGTCAAGACCCTTTGCACATGTTTTGTGGGCACTGAAGTTATGTGGTAGCATGAAAGGGGGCGCATGTGAACTCGGTAGGATTGGGAAGGAGAGGGCGTTGGGTAAGACTGCCAAGGGGACGGCGTGGTGGCATTATCTGGGGTGGCCCTTACCTTTTTTGGCGGTTGCTCCGATGCGATGACGTCTTGTGGAAGCACGTTGACAGGAGGACCTCGCTTTGCTGTGTTTACAGGACCGCCAGAAGACTGCACGTCCATAGCGTCACTATTGTCCGCCGACACGACCACCGTTTGGCTCGCACTATCACCATGAAGCGGACTGTCCTTGGGCGTTGCACCTTGTGTCTTCGAACTGTTGTCTGCACGTTGCTGCTGCATAGTTGGCGCGGATGAGATCACGCGCGACAGTCCAGTAGAAGGCACAGATGAAACACACACATCTGCCACCAGCACGTCTTCTTCGTCGGGCGAGTATGGCCGCACGGCCGCACTAGGCCTAAACCACAGCCTTGCGTGTTTACAGTCGATGAGTCCAGCAGGATCAGCAGGACAGGGCAAAGGAAGGTCCTCACTGGAGTCCTCAGGTCCCCATAAGCTTCCGAGAAGCTTCCTATCCGGATACGGTCGAGATTTTCGTTGCTGTCGAGCAATTTCTAATGAAGCCAAAGAAACCACGTCTGCGTTGAAACGTCGTCGTCTTCCTGGCCACAGGATTTTGACTATTTATACCTGGGTAGGTATAAATTGTCAAAATCCTGTGGCGCATACCCGTATGCGGCGGCCCGTGGTACACGGGTGTGAGCCACACGTGTCTGGAGAAATGAGTTTGACGACGTATGCGACGGGATTTTCACGTTATTCATGTCATGACCAGACAGACATATTCGTCAATACCTCTTATCCTCCCATACAAATTTTGGTCTACCCCAAGTTAACGAGGTCATCACGAGAGCACCCAGACGTACGCGGTTAGATAGATAGATAGATAGATAGATAGATAGATAGATAGATAGATAGATAGATAGATAGATAGATAGATAGATAGATAGATAGATAGATAGATAGAAACGCAAAGTGCTTACAGTACGCAAAGGAAACACTTCGCATTTAAAAGCCCCCACCCGTTCGCCCTCTCATTCGTGCTGGCTGCGAAGGTACTTAGAACTGTCATTTTTTTTTGAAGTTAGCTTGACTTCTGTTTCCTACCATCTTTCTTTAGAACTGGGAAGGCCATAGAAAACAAGATTGTTGCACCTTGAGCTGTCTTCGAAGTGATGAGGTCCTGAATGAAGTGAAATATGACGTGTTTCGAGTTCGCTGACCAAAATCTATATTACAGATAGTTCATCGTAATTTTTTTCTAGGGCTTCCCACTTTTGCTCGAGATCGTCAACAAGCTTTATTATGGCGACAATTTTAGCGTCTATTGTCCTCTGGCCACACTTAATTGACTTCATGTCAACAGCTAATCTGTTCTTAACATTTGGGCTTTGTAACGATCGCGTATTTATATCCTTGATCAATTTAAAAAGAACGGACATCTACTCGGCTGGGTTCTCACGCAGATATTCAATACCTAAAAAAATTGCTCAGCGAGTGGTGTGTCCCGGAATTCATTCAATGTCACCAGAGGGTAATAGAAGCAAAAATATTAAAAACAGTTAGACAATTTCAACAAGATTGACACTTGGGCTAGCTGGTTGTACTTCATCATAGACCAGCAACGCAACCACACAGACACAGAAAAGAAGGAACACAAAAATACAGCCCTGACTGACAACGAAATTTTTATTTCAGAAACGACGATTATAAGAGACACAACCATATGTTTCCCGCATGCGAAAACTGAATGAAAGCAGAAATCATTGCGCACTAACAAAAAAAAATGTAGATTAAAATCACATGTACTGGTCTAAAAATTCGTACTCGCAATCATGCAACGTCACCGATGGTTCACTGACACGCGAGCACTACTGTTTCCTGTTATAGTATGCCTCCTTTAACTCCCTAACAAATTGGTTTTTATGTCTCTTCAAAACAATCACCCCATTGAATTTCAGTGCTCACGCACATCTGATAACATGCGAAGCCAAATGAGCATACCGTGTGGTGTTCAAAGGGTTCTCGATGAGAACGTTTAAAAAATGAGAACTAGAGAACAACACGTGACATGTAATATGCAATGGTATATTCGATTCCTTTAATGCGAGTGTTGTTACATCGGACAATCAGGCAGGTGTCTGAACATTAGGTTGAAAGAACACGACCGCTCATTGAATACCATAGGGATGATAACATGGCTTCGAATGTTAACAGATGTGGGTGTGCACCGAAATTCAATAAGGTAATTATTTTGAAGAAACATAAAAAGCAGTGTGTTAGATAATTAAATGAGTCGTACTACATCACGAAACATTTAGGTTGATGTGTCAGTAAAGCATCAGTGACCTTTCACAATGGCGAGTATGAATTTTTAGACCAGTACATGCGACTGATCGTCACTGTTTGTTTGTATGTTTGTTCTTTTTTGATTACGCAACAATTTTTGCTTTCCTTTAGTTTGCGCATGTGGGACGCATACTGGCTTTGTGTCTTAATATTGTCGTTTCTAAAAATGAAAAGGAAATAGACTTGGGACTGCAGAACCTATTGTCACGTGGTCATGCCGTTGAAGAATGCAGCAGTTGGCAGGATTAAGATGAAACTTCACAAGCAGTACACGCTGTGCATTGATAGCGGCGATGAGAGTGTCGCCCATCAATAATTTGATCATCGGCGGACCGCTTCGTCCTTTATGAAGCCGTCATCAAACCTTCCAGTGTTATAGCTGGAGCTCGCGGAACCTCGCAAATCAACTTGACTATTCGCGTCGTGCTCGTAATATTGATATAATGATCTCAAACAATCGCGAAACTTCGAATGCATTGTGGCACGGTCTGCGCCGAGCGTTGCTGACAGTATTTCGTAGCAGAGGCCTGACTACATCAAAATAATGGTTATAAACGCACGTGGCGATATGCTGTGGCATTGTGCTCCGTTACGGGATACGTCGCTCAACAGCGAACAGGAATGCTCAGGAAGGCCATCACAAGTGCTGCACTCAACATCCAGTCAACGGCCGTCCAGAGGGCCCGTGAAGGAGCAGAGAGGCATGGCCTCTCGATTCCGACATGGGAGCAGCCAGCGGCGAACCGGGGCCTCCGACGGGTGCCTATCCGTGAGTCCCTCAGGACTTCAATAAAGCTCTTTGTCTTTCTGTATGTGTCAGTCAACGTTGTGTTCGTGTTCCGTTGTGTTCGTGTTCCTTACACGATTTTATATGATGCTTCTGGGCACGGAACAGTAGCAGAAAGGCATAATCTGATTTCCGGGGGGTAGTGGTATTGGCTTTCCCTCGTTCATGTTGAACAGTAGATAAGGGAACGTTGACGAGGTGCTCTTCCCGTGTCCACTGAAGAAAGGTCGGTGGAATAAGTAGCTTTAATTTTTCGGTGGGCGTCATATCATGGTCGATGTTTGGTGGTCCGTCCTTTGTTGCGGAAGAAAGTTTTGCCGGCCAAGTGCACATACCTGAAAATGGTCCGTGAGGTACTGTTACAGGGATAAAACTTGCTTCTTTTTTCGCAGCCACTCTAAGGCCAAGTCTTGACAGGACGCCACGCGCGAATGCGGCAGACTGTACCCAGCCAGGAAAAACTGGACCTAAAATTCCGCTAAAGCCACGTCACGGCTGCTCTGTTGCTTTCTCTGAGAGCCGCTTATGGAGTCGCATGAGGAGCTGACTTGCAGCCGCCGTAATTTGAGCGGATTGCCTGCCTGCAGGTGCAGATTCTAGCGAGTATTTGACTAACAGTGTAGCGAAAACGCTCCCAAACATCACCCCTGCTTTCAAATCTCTACCTAACAGAGCGCGAAGGTTCTCTACTGATTACACTGTCAATTTTTATGAAAGGGGAACACGCGAACGCGTGGCCCGCGCGCTCCGGCGGCTGCTTTCAGCGCCTTCATGCGTGAGCGGGAGAAACCATAGCCTCTTTTCGCGTCATCTAGTGCCGAGCAAAACAACCAGCCGTGGGTGATATGCAGCCGGCTGCAAGATTGCAATCCCCTCCCCCTTGAAGGCGACTACACAAGAGGCCGGGCCCGCGGCGTGTCGTCTGCTGCTTGTAAACTATGCTTGGCTCGCGAGCGCACTCGAAACGGGGAAGCTCTGCCGCTTGGATTTCACGCGTTACAGTTCGGCTGATTTAGTGATTTAGGCGACAGCGGTGCAGCCAGATGGACTTTACGTGGTGGTTTGCCGTTTTGAAATCCCTCATAGAACAGAAAAAAAGTTGCACATTGCGGCACTTGTCAATGCTTAGGGGCGTTTTAGATCTCAGCATAATACAAATAGGTTGGGCACTTTTGAAAAGCGCGCTGGCGGACCGGTCCTTACAGCGACTCTCGGCGGACGAATTTTGGGTTGTCATCAAGGAGGTGTGCTGAGAAGGGACACGTCCCTAACGGCCGCTCTGTGTGAGTTCCTACGAACTGGAGTGGCTGCTGTCATGTCCACAAATGGCGACGGCACCAAGTATTGACAAGTATTGAAATGTGGTGCTTTTTCTTGTCAGTTGATGTGAAAAGTAAAACGACAATTGACGTATTTTTTGTTTTGTTTCGATAAACTAAATGAAAATATTTCTTTTCATGTTTCATGCTCACGTCTTTTGCGTTACTTATAAATATCGACGAAAATCGCCCGAACCACCACGAGACCTTAAAGTACAAAGCGCTGACATACTAGTACTTTTTGTATTGCCAGGCGACACGTTCTCGGCAAAGTGGGATTCTATCCAAAAGGTTCTCCACGGCATTTGGTGAGGGGATTTCAAACGGCAAACCACCCGGAAAAGTTCACCTGACTGTACCGCTGCTGCCTAAACAACTCTAAATCAGCCGAAGCGTAACGCGTGAAAGCCAAGCGGTAGACCGTTTCGAGTGCGCTCGCGTGCCAAGCATAGTTTACCAGCAGCAGACGACACGCCGCCGGCCCTACCTTTTGCGTAATCGCTTTGAAGGGGGAGGGGGCTGCAATCTTGCAGCCGGCTGATTCGACTGTGGGTTGCATATCACGTATGACTGGTTGTTTCGCTTGCCACTAGATGACGCGAAAAGAGGCTGTGGTTGCTATCGCTCACTCTTGAAGGCGCTGCAAGCAGCCGCCGGAGCGCGCGAGCCACGCGCTCGCGTGTTCCCTTTCATAAAAATTGACAGTGTACGTGTTTTGTTGTCAAGCGATCTGCATGTTATGGTTGAGTGGATGTGTGCGAGTAGGGGTGTGTCGTTTTGGCGCTCGAGTAATTTTATACCAGAGTTATTTCAATATGAGGGCTTTACTTCCATAGAGGAGTGTCTTCACTCTGTTGCAGCAGATGTACTGTACTCCTCATGCAGTACAGTGCAACCTGGAAAGATCAGTACCGGCCAAGACAAGTGAAAACTTGTCCCGGCCGATATATACTGTTGGTTTAAGTTCCAGCACATGTATGGTTGTGGTTCATCTGGCGAGCTCCGTTCACCACGCATTCGCTGAAACGTTATCGCATGTGTTGTGTACTTACGTCAGTCTACCACTGCGACCAGTTAGTGGACATGAGAATCATTTTAGCGGAAGATGACTGGTTCGTGTCTTCCAGCATGGAATACCTGCATGTGATGATAGACTGGGTGAACTTTCTCGGAGTGTTTCAATGATAGACCCATGCGCCTCTTACGGTGCAGGAATTCAGCGTTTTTCCTCCCTGCCGTGAGGTCCCTTCGGCGTGAATGTTTCGATGCGTAACTTCGAACTAGTGGCTGAACTTTTCATGCGGCGAACTTGCGGCATAAAGTACTGTCGCGCGTCACTTGCACCTAGTTAGTCGGAATACCTTAGCTGCTGCCGCACGGTGTTATCGACTTTTCACTTTTTGGCACACTGCTGTTCTGGGTATTATTTATATTAAAATATTTTAAATGCGAATGCATTTCTTAGTCGGGCTATGTCAGGCATCCGGCGCTGTCCGGCGTTGGTGGCGTTGTCCGCGGCGAGAGTGTAGTAGCGAAGAGTGAGTGGAGAGGAGGAGCGCGCTCTGGTGCGTGAGGGCGCTCGCATCGCGGGAGCTCGGCGGAGCTATATATGAAAAAAAATTTTTTTTAAATAAAAAAATAACAAAAGAAAACAAAAAAAAGCGAAAAGAGAAAAACAGAAAAAAATAAAAAAACAAAAAGAATAAAAAATAAAATAAATAAAAAGACTGAAAAAAAAGCAAAAAAAAAAGGCGGTGCACCGTGCTCCCGACGGGGCTGCAGAAATTAGGCGCCTTTTCCTTCTTCGAACCACAACCACCATATATAAATGGAGTGAAGCGCGCGCGAAATGCATTCGCATTTCCTCACGATTAACTTCGGGGAGGTGGGGGCATTTTTTCCTTCTTCCTCTTGTTGTCGAGAGAGAGTCAGATCACATATTTCAAAAGGAAACGCTACATCAAGAAAACTGTGTCTCTTATATGTATTGGTAAAGTTTTTCTGGTATACTATACAACGAGAGACGTCAACAGATTTGGGTTTTTACTTTTACATGGCACAGGAAAGAAAGGTAAGGGCCGCAACTTATGAAAGCATTGTAAACTTTTATGGGCGTGTATGTGCTTGTATGCGTCATTCAATGAACTTATGTGCATGAGATCTCATGTTCTCGTTCTTGTCCAGTTTACATTGGTTTTAGCTTTGCGCAAGTATTCAAGAGCGGAAGCGTTAAGGCAAGCAATAAAAGCTTCCTGCTAGTGTACCTCTTGAGTGCGATATGTACGTTTTCATTCATGTTCATCAAAATAAGTTTGAACCGAAAATAAGACATGCAAGTGCATAAGATAATAAATGTCTAGCATTTACTTCACGTAAATACAGTCACACATTAAAACACTTACAATATTTGACGTCCTCGTCTTGAAACTTGAATATCATCTTGACGAAAGCGCAGTGTGTTTTTATATGGCGGTTGCTCTTTCACTGAGCTGAGGCACAATTCCATACGTGTTCCGCTTTTGAATGACTCTATAACGTTTCGCTTAAACCTCAAGTGATTATCCATTTTTCAGCTACTCGAAGGTTCCTTCTGGTCAAATACTTGAGCTAGCACAGTGAACATTCTAAAATAGGACAAATACTGACCATGTATGAGATTACGTCGCATATTCGACCGTATGAAGTCTCAATCAATATCCAGTGGTCAGTATTCATGAAAGACTCAAGATTTATTTCAATGGTGTTTCAATGAAATGAGGACGATCTTTTAAATACTGAGTAAGTGGATGCTCAAGAATTAGTCAATGACTACAAGCTTAAACAAAAATTTCGTAGAATGTCAGTGGCCAACATTCCACAGCTGTGAAATTCAGTACAATTATATTTCAACCACCACAGAAATACCGGACAATATAACTACAAAAACATTGACAGATTCTGTTTAAAAAATTATCTCAATAAATATTTTTGTGAAGGTTGCTTGCTGATTTGATCTGGTGTAGGTTTTTTTAAAATACAGTCAACTTCATATGACAATGCACAAGACGAAAATGAAGCAAATACGTGTGAACTTCGTTCTCGGCCTTCGTAGTTCAGTAGTGTTACTAGCCTCACTAGAAGTTTAGTAACCGTACCTGAAGCTTTGTTGCAGACAAACATTTGGATGGAAGCGGTATTCATTAGCTACCAGGGTAGTGAATTTCACAAACTTGTATATTATGTTCTTTACTTACAAAGATGTTAATGCTTCTAGTGTCAAATAAACGCTTATTATTTACCTACAAACTAACCCCAGCATTAATATATAAGTAGTGAATATGCCCTCTCGTTTTTTTAGCGTCGGACATTGACGGAGCCCGCGTCAGCAGAACACGCAGAACTTGTGTTAAGGAAGGGCACAATGTAAACGAACTTTTTCACTGTGGCAGCGTGACTGGGCAGCTATAAGCTTGTCGTTTTGCGACACGCCAATGATTGACGTAGAAGTTTATATGTGAGCGTATCTTCATGAGTGAATACTCTCGCATTAATTTGCGCAATAACCGTGAGATGTGTTCGAATGTAAATTTCTCTGTTATCCTGAATTTTGTTACGCGAACAGCGTCGTTCATTCGTTCAAGTTCTTGCGACGAACCTTAAAATATCTGTTATGCATGCCTATCGGTTATCCTCAGTGAAAGAAGAAAAATTTGTAGAAGTTTCAGCGGTGTAAAACGCATACACCAGGCAATATACTGTTTAAAAATCGACGTTGAATTAAGCGTCCAGATAATAAAATTATATTTATAAAGTGAAACAGCGATCAGACTTTTCCAAATGAAAATGGCAGCTGCGATGATTCTGGTGGGTAGATTTTTTCAGCACACACCTGGACTGAAAAAGAAGAAATAACGTGTTATGTAATTAACAGCAGTTATGTTTGTTACGCTTGTAACTGTGTCACGATCAATCTCTCAAATGGTTCTCGCGTCGACAGGCACAAATGATTAGTGCTAATGCACTGTTGTGCTGTATCTCTGTCGGTAGTTTTTAACTTTATGGTTGTATAGCAAGGACAGATAAGCGCTGTCCACTTTTACTCAAGAAGCCGCAATATTGCTCAAAAGCTGGAACATGCATAATGATACTGGTGCAGAACAATAAATGAGTTTCGTAACGTTAGCAATCGCACACACACACACACACACATATACATATATATATATATATATATATAGGAAAGAATTGTAAACTTAAGGGTTCGTTTGCTTTGTTAAACACAGTATTAATGAGAACTAACAGACAAAGATGCCAAGGAAAGTATAGGGCAAGCTATCAGAAGTAATTGTAATGTAAATGTGAAGAAAGGAAAGTGGACGAAAAGACAACTTGCCACCGGCAGGGACCGAACCTGCGACCTTCGAATAACGCGTCCGATGCTCTACCACTGAGCTACGGTGGCGGTCATTCCCCCCATCCACTTTATAGGGTATACATGTGTACTTAAACGTGGGAGCGTCAGTCAGCGCCGCCTGTTGCCATTACGGCGAGTTGTGGAACACTCTTTTTTGCCTGTGGGCGTCACGTAGTACGTGATCTTATTACGAGCGGGCAGCCGACTAATAATCCCTAGTCAGCTGCCTTCGTCATGAATCGTCATAACATTGCACTTCACGACACATGGACAGAACACACGCGAACGCCAGAACCATGCATGTGAACGATTTGAATGCACATCTATCGATGTATCTAATACAGGTGTGACACGGGCTACTGCTAGCCCGGCCCGGCCCGCGGTCCGAGCTGGAGTAGGACAACGTCTTCTTATCTCTTGTCCGAGCCGCGCTCGGGCTGCTTTGTGGTTTTACTGAGCGGGCCGGGCCAGCTAAGCCCTAATTAAGTCCAAAATATAGACATTGTGCCGTAATATCAAATAGTAGTTTGTGCCGAAACGTAGCGGTGAGCACACCAGATGAGGTTTGAGATTATCTATCTATGGAGTAATCTTTCTCTCCTGTATCTGAAGTACTAAACTTCTGGATGAACAAGCGGTTTAAATATCCTAGGATTTCAATGCTTGCGATAAAGACAGTGACAGTTCCGACTACCACTGCGAGCATCTCTCTTCCTTCCTCTCTGTGTATATATATATATATATATATATATATATATATATATATATATATATATATATATATATATATATATATGTGTGTGTGTGTGTGTGTGTGTGTGTGTGTGTGTGTGTGTGTGTGTGTGTGTGTGTGTGTGTGTGTAGTAGTAACGAGAACAGAGACTCAACACCCGATCGCTGGCTGGCTGTTCTATTATGCCTCGTTCTTTTCTGCTTCGAGATAACCCAGCTCGCGCCAGGGCCCGAGCGGCACTGTCGCTTACATAAACACGCTCCTGTGAAATAGCTGCCAGACAGGATGGTGACAGCCCGTTGTCAATAAACGGGGCCCTAAGTGAGGCTGGCGTCATGCAGGGGGCGCCCCTGCCCCGCGTGAAGCCGTCCGGGGGGAGAGGCCCGAGCCCCCCAGCCCCCCCCGCGCTATCCGCCTATCTATCTATCTATCTATCTATCTATCTATCTATCTATCTATCTATCTATCTATCTATCTATCTATCTATCTATCTATCTATCTATCTATCTATCTATCTATCAGTCTGTCTCTCTGTCCCTGTGCAAGTCCCAGTTGGTCAAGTGGATATATGGTGCTTGACCGCTGAACCGGAGGTCGCGGTATCGAATATCGGCCGCGGCGGCTGCATTTTCATGAATGCGACATGCTAGTGGCATGTTTGCTAAAATTTAGATGAAGTCTAGAGATACCCACATGGTCAAATTTCCGAAGCCCTCCACTACGGCGTGTCTCATAATCATGGCGCGGTTTTGAGACGTCAACTCCCAAAAAGCGCTATTATTTTTGTCATCATTTCTGTTGTCGTTGTTGTTGTTGTTGTTGTTGTTGTTTATCCTGTCCACCTATCAATCTGAACAAGCTGTGCAAGGCGGCATAGTTGGTACATGTATTAAGAAAGGGTTTAATCACGCAAGCACAAAACGAGCAGGACATAAGGGTGGGCGCTGACGGCGAGCTTGTTATTTAATGGAAGTTGAGAGGTATACAGATATGTGTCAAGTAAAAGGGTGACATTTGAAGCTGCTGACGTTTCAAACAAGCTTAGCTGACCTTTCAACCAGGTAAGGGACGTCAGATAGCACATTTCCTCGTCCCGTCGTGGGTGCGGCCCGCCGATGTCGCCCCCCTAAGGGGGGGGGAGTGAGCGTCGTCTCCGGATCTAAATAAAGTTCTTTGCCTGCCTGCTGTCTGGTAGTTCCGGGGATGATATGCACACATGTCTTACGCCCCTTTGTCTGATAGAAATGCATCGAATATCACCCTAGCGCACCTTTCACGATAGTGCTTTAGGAGGGTGATGTTAGAATAGTAGGGGCTCAATCTATTTTTAGCTAACTGTGTGACAAAATTGCACCTAACACAATTTCTAATGAATTAGCATGTTGTCAATGTCGCGAATTGATACACCGTCCATTCTGTGCCAAGTGTATCCACTGCCGCTCTAATATCAAATTTCATAGACGACACATAAACGCGCTGGACTTCGAAGTTTGCGGCACGTCTAGTACGGGGGCGCCGGCAAAGGAGAACAAAAAAGAGAACGATTATTGGGCTGGGCACAATCACGCTCGGAGCTCGCGCTCGCCCTGCCGCTGAAGACAAATCAGTCGCTGCCGGGCCTTCGTAAAGTACAGGTGTTTACCTTGTCACCTCCGTGTCCACTGTGGAAACGTGACATGAGAAGTCACCTCTATAAAACATCAGACCGCCATAGCATAAACGACTCATCACCGACAAGCCCACGATCGGAGGAGCACCAGTTACTGGCAAGCGGCGCATGTGACCGGTGCACCTCTCGAAGGCCCCAATTCTCTACGCTTGGCGGCGCCGGGTTGAATAAACCGGCCTCGCCTAGTAAGCATGTAGTACTTCACCCGTATCCTAGAGCGCAAGAACTTCGGAGGAACCGAACGCTGTGAGACTTGCTTGTCAAGATTGCATCGCACGCGCCATCAATATACTCTCCAATATACTCCATTAACCGATCGATGTAATATGCCTAACTTAACTAAAATTCAAAAGACCTTCTGATAGTCCCGGTCAGATCAACATACGGGAAGACCAGCGATATAGAAACTGAACTTTTAGAAGCTCTGCGGTGTATGCACAGATGCAACGCCAGTAATAAACGTTATACATACAGCACAAAAAATTACACCATCTCCCGCTAAAGGGAACCATGTGCAGATGCGAAGCAGCGGGCGCTAACGCTTACACTGGCGGCGGCGTTGCGCAATGGTGGTGTAAACGCCGCGGGAGGGATGCCTAGAGAGGGAGGGGGGCGTAGAACAGAAGAGAGCATTTATTGTGCATTGTATCGCCACAAGGGTGAATGAATGAATACTACAGCAAGAAATTGTTATGTCACGCGCAGAACGGCAAGCCGCTCGAAACTTGCAGCGCGCACCTCAAGCAGAAAGTACGCACGAAATGAGCAAACACAGCACGAATGCGGACGAACAACTCTCACAGCTCGACACTTAAAGCGCTCTGCACACAAAGAAGCACGCACGGACCGAACGCACAAGTATACACAGGACGAGCGCGAACAACTTTCAAAATTGTTACTTATGTGTGAGCAGCGTGATCCTGTGGCATGGGCGGCCGCTGCAGCGAGCGAAGAGGGTTTCGTGCTCTCTGTAACTTCAACGCGCATTTACAGTGAAAGCCCAAGACGTACAAACCGCTGCAATCACCGCGCTCACGAGATCAGCGCGGGTGCACGAGCGACCACGCGCGCATCGCAACGAGAGGGGCTACGACCTTTAGAGCGCGCTCTCCGAGCCCCTCTCGCAAGTGATTACGAAAACGCGCTGAAGTCGCTGAGCTCTGAGGGCCGCCAACGGTATATAGTGTATATAAATAGCTCACCGTTAGTAGGCTGAATAACGTGCGCTCCGTGGCCGAGTGGTTTAGCGCCGCACGCTGCGCAGCGAGGAGGCCGTACGGGTTCCTCTGCGTGGCAGCCCAGCACTCTACCACTGAACTACGCCGCTGCTTGAAAGTGCGGTGCAAACTGACCCTATGCAGGCTTCATGTCGGGTAAGCAATCGTGTTAACGTGTGTTGTAAAGCGTTTTAGAGCAGTAAATTAAGAACCAGGCGTCACACAATGCGAATTGCGTAACAAGTGGGTCTTTCAGTGCTCCAACCCATTACAAAGGCTCAGGCATAATTCTTCATCCTCGTCAGCCACAGCATCAACAAAGTGCACAGAATGCGTTACAAGAGTGTAGCGGCTACCGCGCTTTTCCGAAGAATGAGGAATAATGGCATAGTAAACGCTTCCCCACTACACAAAAATTATGATTTAGAGTGTAGTGGGTACCATGCAGGTGCTCTTGTAGTAGTTGTCCCACGAGTGTTTGAAAAAAGCTCTAGAAAGGCCGCTCTCCCAGCTTTCGCTGTGGCTGTGCTGCGCGTTCCGCGCAGGCCCGGCGGTTTCTTTCTGCTAGTTTTTCTCTTTGCAATCTGTTAATTTATACTTTACAACGTCATATCCGTGACGGAAAAACGCTAGTGGAGCCGTGGTGGACCCCGGCATAAAACACTTTCGTGTTAAAAGGAAAAGCAGTCCTGGCGCGAGCAGCCAAAACCACCTTGACAGCAGCCAGGCAGCAGAGCGAGAGCGGTGACGAACAATAGTATTTGCCGGGTGCCGGTCGGGGTATTGTGCGTGCCCCGCTATTTGTCCTCTGACGTCGTCAATACTCGTGGAACGTCACGCGGGGCCGCTGTCGGCGTCAAACCAGTGAAGATGTCGATTGTTGCTGATATCCGAGATTAGCACTCACCCTTATTTGAAAACCAAATCAAAATGTCTTTATGCAACGCTTCTTATACTCGGTCAGAAGTGCCCCCGCATGCAGGACTCTCAAAAAACACAAGCATCTCGAGTTTCCAAATTTGGTTTTTTTTTTATTATTTTTTTTTTATTTATATATGAAAAATATGGGAAGGTAGGCTACGTAAGAGCCGGCTATCCCAACATCATGGCAGCAATATAGAAGGTACATACAAAGATAATAAAATAAAAACACTAAAAGAAGAAAATTAATTAGAAGCACTATGTACATATGTACAATATAGGGCGTGTAACGCATGGCAGTCCATGGGGATTATTCAGTTCATATAGCATGTTAAGATCGTGGACAGAGTCCGTACAGATACTTCTATGCACTTGACTATGAGTTATGCACTTGCATCTTGACTATGGTAGGCTATAGATAGTTCACTAAATTGGTGTCCATTAAAAAATCACGAAGAGCGCTCACTGCGCGCCTTTGTTTGTCAGGATGTGGCCACGGTCCAAGCACTTTGCCAATTGTAAGTGGTCGTCTGTCGAGGCGGTTCAATCGATCACTCAGTTGAGCGCGTTGTTCATCATATTGCGGACATTCTAAAATAATATGCTCCACTGACGCATCGGGATGTTCGCAGTGGTCGCAGTGCGGGGACATTCTTCTTTTGATGCGGCATAAGAAGTGAGGTGTGTATGCAATACCTAATCGTAGACGGTGCAGGAACGAGTCAATTGGTCTGTCGATCTTTTGATTGGGTGCAAATCGGAGAAACGGATCTATTTGATATAATAGTGAAGTCTTTGTATGCTCATCAAACCAAGCGTCCTTGCACAGTTTGTGGCGCAGTTCGGAAAGGACATTCTTGCTTTCTGAGGAAGAAACGGGCACTGATGTCAGGTGAATTTTTTTGTGCGCTGAAGTGGCTAATTTCTCCGCGATTTCATTTCCCGCCACTCCCACGTGACTCGGAAGCCACTGAAAACAGATCTCATGACCGGCCAGAGAAGCGACGGTAATTGTTTTTTAGGATTTCATATATTATACTATCATCTATATGAAAATGAAATTCCTTAATCATTTGTAGTGCTGCTTTGAAGTCATAATATATTACCCAGTTGTGCCTTTGCTTACATTCAACAATGAATTTTGAAGGTTGTAATATAGCAACAAGCTCCGCTACTGTAGATGATGTCTTTCGAGAAAGTCGGAAATCTCGTTCTATTTTACATGCCGGGATGTGAAAAGCCGCAGTCGAGCTTTCATCCATTGTAGATCCGTCCGTGAAAACAAATGTGTAACTGTCTTGATAATTGTACATTTGCTGAAGCGTCAGAAATTTCGCTTCAAGGAAGTGTATCGCAGATTTTTTTCTATTCCTTTGATGTCCAAAGTGACTGAAGGAGATACAAGCTTCCAAGGAGGAAAGTTGATATCTGGACGCAAGAAATAACGTTCTTGTTGAAGTGTCGCCTCATAAGCTCGCAAGGTGTCACCTATTCGCCCTTTTCTTTGAATGAGTTTTTCAAGAAGCGGATGGGCATAATGTCTTTGCGATAAACGGAGGAAGTGGCGGCAGAGTTCTTGAATGCGAAGAACTTGAATAGGCGGTTCTTTTGCTTCTGCGATTACGAGACCGCTGTGAGTTGAGCGCGGTAAGCCCAGACAAATACGAAGACTGCGGGCTACGATGTTGTTTAGCCTACGTTCATTTGTCTGTGATATACTTTGCATCACTGGTAGTGCATATGTGATGGCTTGTCGAACTAGAGCTCGATGAATCTTCACAAGTGATTCTGTTGTGCCACCCCATTTGGTTCCTGTAATACATCGAAGAACATTCAGTGTCCGATTAACACGCTCTTCGATGTTGGAGATATGAGCTCCCCAGGTCAGCATGCGGTCCAATGTTATGCCAAGGAAACGATGCTTCCGCACTACAGGCACTACAGTCTGGTTGACCGAAAGACTGAGCTGGTCGTGACGTCTTCTGGTAAAAGGTAACACCGCAGATTTCTCTGCTGAGACGTCCATGCCGCATTCTGTCAGAAAACGTACAGTTATATCTATGCCTTCCTGAAGCAGAGTCTGTACTTCCCTGTGTTCGCGTCCTGACGACCAGAGGCAGATATCATCTGCGTACATTGAAATATGTACTGACGATGGTAAAAGAGTGGGCAGTTTGTGCATTACTATATTAAACAGCATAGGGCTTAAGACGCTTCCTTGAGGCACCCCTGCTTTGAGTTCTCGTGGTGTGCTGGTGCCCGTGCTTGTAGCCATGAATACAGTTCGACCAGTCAGAAAATCTGCAATCCAGCGAAGTAGACGTCCCTTGATTCCTAGACTGTATAACCCGTACAAAACATGTACGTGGCTAACTGTGTCAAAGGCACGCCTAATGTCTAGGAAAGCTGCAATGGTTATTTTTCCGAATGTCTTGGTGTCAGGGTCCTTTAACATGAAATATGGTTGCTAAGTGCTTCAGCAAGAAGAAGAAGAAGAAAAAACATTTATTCATATCAAGGCTTGGTATGGTTAAGGTAAGATTTGTGGTGGGTGTAGTGGTCCGCAGTATAATGCTCCAGCATGTGTGTGACTCTGATGTAGTGACTCATACGGTAAGCTGCGTGTTAAAGACCCAACTAACCCTCACCAGAGTTTAACAATATCCCGATGCATTCGATGGTGACACTACGATAGGTATCATGCTAACTGCTGCACTTAGTAAGCCACACTATTTTTCGTGTTATGCTTATTTCTCAGTTAGGCCAGAATAAGAGCCATCTTTTGCAGTAACAAATCAGGGCTAGATAATGCACTAGAATTGTTGCAAATTCGTTTCCAAAACGTTCAATTGCATAGTTTGTAACTTTATGTCGATTAAGAAAAACTGTTTTCCTGCTTCCTGCAGATGCCCGCGAAATACGAAAATGTATTACGCGAAATTGCCCGCCTGCGCGCCTTCATTGGAGTGCTCGCTAACATTCCGCGGACAAAAAATGTGGTTCCATCACCGCTTTTCATGACAGACTTAAGCCGACTCAGTGGTTGTCGCTCGTACTGCCGTAGGCAAAATGTGCGTCATCACACAGGCACCAATATGGACTCTGCCATGTTGCCATTTAAGAGGCAGCCAACCAGATCAAACGCTATGGTGATTTGCACGCGTAATGTTAGGAAGCACTGGAAACACAGCGCGCACAGGCGCGCGAGTCAGCATTCCCTGTGGGTTTTCATTGTTTTTTTTTTGTTTTTTTTTTGTGGGTGTTTTGCGAGAATCTGTAGCAAGCAGAGAAAGACTAATACTCGCTAGTTGGAAAGCAAGAAACCTTTCATTTGGACGGTTTACAAACATATCCACAGCATGCTCACTGAAATTTTTGCAAAGCTTCGTTGCCCCCCAAAGTTAATTATTTATTCTAGTCTTAATAAGACTCTATAGGCAGAACGTGAACGATAGTGCAACTTACTCCCTGCAACAGTCAGCAAAATGCCTTTGATCGAGTCTTTGTAGAATGTATCGGCATGTTCTAAATCTCTGGGTAGAGATAGCTGGGGGCACCCTTTATAAGGGATATGTCACGAGGGTTCGTTTATTACCGTAGCAATCTTGCATGCTAAATTACACGGTTTTCTAATGAATGAACCCAACACTTACCACTGCATTTTATCATGCAAGCGTTGCAACTGTGAAAGTGATTTGGGTCAACGCCACAGTGGGTATAATCATTCCTGAGGCACAGTCCGTAGAACCAGTTGAAGTGATAACCGTCGCTCCTATCGAAGCATCTCGTCTGACCTTTATGAAGATGGCAGAGAGACCGATCTGGAGAAACGAAAGTAAATATATTTGTTATATCAAAAAGCACCTGCTGGTGCAAATTTAGTTCGTATGACTGGGCGATCGTCGTATTAACCAAGGACGACTCGCCGCAGAGAGCAATCCTTGTCGCTATTCTATCGTTATTATCACCAGAGCGGGAGAGGTTACGTGCGTATATGCGCAGATTCTTGAAGACGTGGCTGGTTATGATTATGATTAGTTATTGCAGATCACTTTGAAGGAGTTGTGAGTTTACCAGCAAATCGCATGCTGTGACAGCTGGTGCGACTCCACGCGTTTCACGATCATTACGCCTGGCTTCTCGCCCAGCATGACGGCAGTGTAGGGTATTTTCTAAAGCTGTGTCTATCAATGGCGTGGTTCTGGCACAATATTTTTTTGCACGCACAGTACTTTGGTTCGACTCAGGCACGATCCCTTATTTTTACCTGATTTTATTAAGATCTATTAGCTTTTATACTACAAGCCGCGTTTTCTTTCTAAAGAGGCATTTGAGGCTTTTGCCTTAATAAATGATTAGAACAGTGCATAATGTTTGGATGGAAGTGAAGGATATCAAGATATTTGCAAGATAATTCACAAGCTTCAATTATTATGCAGAAGGCTAGCGGCTTGGGCTATTTGATATGTCATGACGAATGCTATTGCGCGAACTGAAAACGAGGACGCAGACACAAATTAGGACGAGTGGTCGTCTTCGTTTGTCTATGAGTTCTCGTCTTCACTTCGCGTTATAGCATTCGTCATTCTTCAAATATTGTCACGATTACTTAGTTCAAATTGGAATTCCTCTGTATTAGTAGAATTTCTTATTGACCTTTCTGTCTCAGTGAGCGAATGTAAGTAGAGGCTGTTCGAAATCCTTTATTGGAGGCGTCCGACATCCAGATAAATAATAGAACTTTTCGGACAGCACAATCTCACTGCTGTGCCGAACAAAAAATACAAATCCCGCAACACATATCGATCTCTTTCATTAGAAATTAATTTCAAGAAAGCCGCATATTTAAACGTCCCATATGTTTAGAATCCCAAACTCAGTTCTAACGGCTAATTCTTCCTTTTTGCGTAGTTTGACATGCGAATTATTTATACTGCATCACTACTGCATTTACTACGCAGGATTCAATCATAAAACATTCAGTGAAGCATTCTTAGAGATATGAAAATTACTTAAGTAGCTTTAGTTTGTCGCAGGCTGAACAAAGTTCCCTCAACATTATCAGGACAGCTACACACTAGTGGCGCGAAGACTGAGGAATGAGTGTTTGCGCCATTGACTGAAAATCACCCTGCGTTCGTCAAGAATCAAAGCAGGTTATCGCTCATAAATAGCTACCCCTTCTAAAGTGGGTCGGCGCTGCTATCACTTGTCTCGAGTACACATGGTCCATTGAGTCAAAAGACGTTGTAGAATGGGAGGTTAGAGCATAATGAAATGGCGCTCGTCGTAGCCGCCGTCATGTGGAAGCGCCTACAGATGAAGCAGCGGAGAGTTCAACATACGACCCTAAGCGAGGCAGGTGTTCTTAGTTCGCAGAATATGTAGGGGGAGTGCCGCGGCCGCAATAGCAGAGCAACCGAATATTCACCAGAAAGTTCAACGGAATATCCACAGAAGATCACAGGAATGCTCAACTAAGCTTTCGCCTTCACATTCATAAAGATTTCCAAGCATTGCCACTATTTTTTACTTAAATGACATAACTGCATCGTCCTTCCGCGTCCGTCCACGAACAGCAAAAAAGGAACCCACGTGACCTCGTCAGAGTGAGCGATGACGCCGCCTCATGACGTCTCATGTGGCGTCATTCTCACGAAGCGCCAGAACTTCTGACGTCACGATTGCGTATAATCGACATCACCACTCTACCTGGACAGAGAAGAATGACTCCAACTTTTTGTATCCTTTCGCTTGCTTAGTTGAAAACCCGTAAATTATGGGCAAAGTTTACTCGATGCTGAATATACTACAGGTAGATATTCCTTAAATATTCACTTGGTACAGTGAAAGCTCATTAATTCAAACTTGAAGGGGACTATCAAATTGTTCGAATTAAGCGGAGTTCGAATTAGCGGGCAGGCGCTAAAATGAACAGACATTGCGCCACACTGTGCGGAGAGAACCCAGAGAAGCCACCTCTGGACTCGTTCCCGTAAATTAGGCGATACTACACGTTTGTGGCAGGTAATTTCGTAAGTTCAGTTCATGCTCTAACAGGAAAGAGCATTTATTGATCCGTCAGTGATATGCCAGAAACGAGCAGCGACTAGCTTTCACGTCAGCAGTGAACCTTAATGCCAAAATATAAGAAGCTATTTGTGCCCCAAAACACGTTCGTTGACATGGCAGAGTTAATGCAACCAAAATTTAAAGTCTTTCTTAGTTTATTTTCAACGGGAGACGGCTAAAGGCAAACATTGCCTCAGTGGGCCGTGCCGCACATACAGCAGTAGCAGCTGACAGACGACATTTACAGCCATAAAAATATATCTGGAAATCAATTACTACACTTGTTTTACACAGATAAAAGTAATGAGTAATTTGGGTGATCATTCTAGGCCGATTTGTGACCATTCTGGGTCGATTTGTGCGAGGAGGGACGAAAGCCAGGGAGCTCCCAGTTCGAATTAACCATTGTTGATACCGACGCGTTCAAATTATCGAGAGTTCTGCCCCTTAGAAATACATAGGGCTGTGCCGAGACCAGGGCGTCAGTTCGAATTAAATGTAAGTTCAAATGAACCGAGTTCGAATTAAAGATGTGCTGTATTTGTTTGGACTTTTCATAACTGGAAGCGCGCCAATTCTTTAGGTGGTTAATTAGAACTAAAGATAGATACAATACACGAAAACACTGCTACTCTGTCGATAAAAATAAAATGTAGGCTGCAATAGGTTGTGTGGAGTAACGAAAGTTTTTTTTTTCCGAATTACGCGACTCCCTGAGTGAATTCAAAATTGTCACATTCTGACGGTTCTGAATGTTTATGCATAAGCGCTGAAATTAGCTTCACATGCGTATTAGGATGCAAAGAAAAAATGGAATGGATGTACAAAAAGAAGGAAAAAAATCGACCCTACTGTTGGGATATCCTGGGTCACTCGGCTGATATCCTCTCAACTCTGCAAAAGGCATATCATATTAGTACACTTCTTAGGACACGGAGAGCGAACCATAATTGAATCGACTAATATAATAAAATCCACGAGTGCTAAACGAAGTCCTTTTGAAAACATTTTGCAATTGAGAAATTTACGAATATATTTGTAGCTTTTGTTCTTAAATATGGCTATTAGAGGGACGTCTCAGTGAAAATGTGATGAAGTTGTAAACTTACGCTGATGATTCATTAATCATATCACTACCTGAACTCACTCGTCAGTAAAAGATAAATCGCGAGCTAGTAGAAAGGTACACGTATCATGACAGCAACTTAGACTCTGTGTAGAAAGGCGACGGGTACATCTTCAAATAAAGTGAATAGGCCTACAACACACTGACACCAAGCCACTTCTGAAGAGGCTTAAGAGACGATATATATATATATATATTTCATGTAGAGAAACAAGAGGCAACGCCCGTACGCTGGGCCGGCTGTTCTTATTCTGCCCTTCGTCTTGGCAACTTGCTAGCTGAGCGCGCGCCCGTGCCCGAGCTCCACTCCGTCCACATTACACCCGGCCAAGCTGCGAATTCAATCCCATGTGAAGCTGCCTTAATGTTCTATGGAGTCCAAAAGTACAAATTTTCGGGTTAGTCGGTTAGACGCGCATTTGTCCGTGTCCGTCTTGTCTACCGCTACGTATCCCTCAAATGTCTCTGGAGGGCGGCCTGGGCTGTTGCGCACCGGACGGTGTCGGCCACGCAGCGACTTCATTTGACGGGCTGCGAAACGTGCTTCTGGTGGTGGGATTTGGCTGTGTCGTGGAGGTAACGGCGAAGGCGGCATGCTCAGAGCAGGGTACCGGAGCAGCACCCTAGGCGGTGTCGGTGTCTGCATGACTTCTCGGTGCTTCTCTTCCACTTTTTTTCAGGAATTCGGACACATCAGGAGAAATATGGGGAGAATATCCGAAAAATGAGTCATTTGTGGCTTTCGGAAAGCTGAGGAAACCTCCTGTGAAGCCGCATTCTCGACGTTAATAATAGAGAGATCATGGGACACGTCATTGGGCTGCGGTATTAGCGACTCGGCAGCTTCCTTGCGCTTGTCCGGTATAACCGCATCGCTCAGCAGAACGTGATCTTGAGCCATCGAGAGCGCCGCAGGAGGCTCTCGAACCCATGGAAGTGGCTCCAGTTTGTCGGCGACCACGGCGATGGAAGCCATACGTTTCTTTGGTGCCTTCACTGGAGGCGTGCCAAGCACGACAGGAGCTGGCATCTGCGCGTGTCCCACCGAAAGCGAATCTGCGGTCCGCTCTTCTAACTGCGCTTGATGATTAGTGGTCTCGGCCTCTCTCAGTGATGGTGTGATGCCAGCGCAGAGACTGAGACCAGCAGCGGAGGACAGCACCTGCATCCATCATTATTTAACGCGAAAGTGTCTTATGCCGGGGTCCACCAAGTATATCCGTTACAGATATCACGTTGATATAATTAACGCTACCAAATGAGAAAGAAAAATCATTATGAAAATGTCTCCCCCCGGGAATCGAACCACTGACTCTGTTTATGTTCTTCGCCTTTAGCTTTGTGTAAGCGTGTGACGGCTCTTTGTCGGAGTAGTGCATCTTCCACATGCACCAACGTTGTTTCGCCGACGGCTACTTCGGGTGCGATAGCACCGACTAATGAAACTGCTGCAGTGAGCGCGGCCGCAAGGCAGCGATGTCGACGGGCGAATGTCGTGCCTTGGTGGAGCGAGACAGAGGCCAGCAGGACGTAGAACGCCTGCACGTGCTCGCGGCTCACGCTACGAACCTCCGCCTCCCGCATTGCTGAAGCGCAGCGTGGTAGTGTATTCATGAGCGCAGGAGTAGGTTACCTTATTATTCAGGCGCGCAGACCGTACCACTTCTCTTTGAAGACGCGCATGTCGAGCGCCAGTTTTCATTACGTGCTTGTTGGTGACTTTGCGCTGGATTCAAGATCCGCTGTGTCCAGGTAGATCATGTTGACAACTTCAGCTACAACAACGGTTAATTTGTGGGCATGGGCGTTAGTCATCGCTATGGAGATTTGTCACTGGGCGTCAACGTGAGTGTGTCCACGTCAAACGGTGCCATAGCTGTCAAACACCAACAGACATTGTAGAAGCTCTCATATATCGCTACGCAATAAGCACTACTCGTGTTATACCGATTCCTATGACGGAGGAATCAGCCATGTTTTTTTTTTGTTTGTTTTTTTGTAGGGCAGCCAGGGAAGCTGACTGTGATGTGAGCAGAATTCTTTTCTGGTGAGGTGGATTTTGGTGAGGGCTTCGCGTAGCACAAAATATGTGGCATGGAGTCCTTCTCACGGCCGCTATACGTGTCGAGTGCGTGGCCTTCCACGTCCACGATGATGTCTGCCCAGAGACTCCGGCAAACAGATGAACAGTCGAGGTGTTGCCCTTGACAAGCTCTGACTGCGAAAGAGGACTGGTTGGCGCATGGCACAGCTGCACCAGGGGGGCGCTGCGCCTCGCAAGGTTGATCCCCGTTGGAGGGCGGTAGGTGGACGCCCGAGCTGCACCGTCGAGGGGGTGTGCCTCACAGCCAGGGCTGGGCAAAGATGCCTTGAAATTGTATCGCGATACGATACAAGATACCCAGGCACGAAGCATTTTAGCAACAGATACAAGATACTACAATACTGAATGTATCCGATAAGATACATCCCACTTGTATCTTAGATACTTCGATACATTCGCAAATTTGGTGTTATATATGTTTATAATGTAGCACTAATCGCCTATCCAGAAACATGTTCGAGTGAAAATGTATTATCAGCGACTAATTTTGCTTCACTTGAATGAAATGTCTGTTAGTGTCTCAAAAGTTTTTTACTTGCTCAAGTCATATCAGTTTCATTGCGAAAGAACTTATTGACGTTGCCTTAGCTGCTTAACATGACAGCGTTTTGTACTCTTCGCTGATAGTGGTTTTTGCTTGTCGATTTTGTAATTGATGGGAGTCGCTGATCTGCTTGCCGACTAGCCAGCGGGTTGCCATCTAATCACAAGAACTTCAATAAGATGCCTACACACGATGGTGCAAATACCGCTGCGGTGTTTACCTTGCCCGTAAGCGTATTACGGTTTTCGCAGTAATGGATCACCAAACCGATTAACATCACCAAGAAGACGTGGAGCCCAGAAACGTGTCAGACGCATTGTAGAGTTGCACAAAGCCTAAACAAGGAAGACAGATATATCTAAGAAAACAGAATAGCGGTTCCGTATCAAACACAGCGAATAAATATAGAAGCTCGATACAAGGAGCACCCCCAAGAGCTGCTAATAATAGCTGCGTTTTACGTCCCAAAACCACGATATGATTATAAGAGAATTTGTGATGGCGGGCTCCGAAAGTTTTGATCACCTGGAATTCTTACTTAAGTATAAGCACATGGTCCTCCAGGATTTTCCCTCCTTCGAAATGCGACCACCGCGACCTTCGACTCCGCAGTCAAGCACCATAACCACTAGACCATCGTGACGTGTAACCCCTAATTAATATGACTATTAGATTCAGTGCCTATGGAAAATAGCTTAAAACTACTCTTAGGGACACTCATGAGAAAAACGGAGCATTTGTTATAAGAAGTTTTCACCAATGCCTTTGCTAACGTATTTAATATGGCTCCTAATACTTAACCTTATTATAATGGAAACTGAATTTCGCTATTTTACTCAGTAGGAGGCTCAGAAAAAACAATATAGAGATATAGGTAATTTATGGGATGCAAAAGAACGACAGCTAAGAAAAAAGCTTTTCCTAACAATGAAATTATGGTTTTAAAACCTCTTTGGGTTGAAGAAAAAACCACCAGTCCTGCGCAGAGAGCACAGCTCAGTCACAGCGAAAGCTGGACGAGCGTCTTTCTCGAACCCGTTGCTAACTCTCTTGGGGGCTACTAATACGAGTACGCTTGCAAGGAACCCACTACTCCATTACTTGATTCGGTGGCTGATGACGACGAAGAATATGGCTGAGCCCTTTGTAATGAATGGGTTGGAAGCACTCACTGACCAACTCATTACGCAATTTATATTGTGTGACGCCTGGTGAGTGGTGACACAATTCGCATTCTCTGAGGCCTTGTTTTTAGGGGCGAAGCTCCTCAGGGTGTGCGTCTGTCCCTCCTCAGTAGTATGTAGTAGTAGTAGTAGGTAGCCACCTCTAGTTCTTGGAGTGTTCACTAGATGGCGCTGTCGTAGCCACCTCTAGTTCTCAGAAATATCCCTAGATGGCGCGCAGGCGCTCGCTGCGTTGCAGATATGTGCTCTAGTGTGATAGGAGACCGCTAGATGGCGGAGTTTGTACTCCCGCGGTGGATATACTCACCGCTCTCCTCCCTCGCCCTCTCCTGTCCTACGGTCCCCCCCCCCCCCTTTTTTTCTCGCCTCGCGACGCCGACGCAGGCAGCGTCTGCTAGCGAGTTTCTTGATTGAAGAAACCGACTGCTCGCACTGCACAACCGTTCACTGATCACCCCGTATATATAGCCACTGGATTTTGACCTCCAAGGTAGTGCCTGTGTGAGATTTCTCCTGTGCGTGATTAAACAATAAAAATTCACAGCGTACATGTAAAATTAAAGTGAGCTGCAAATCGCCATGACACTCATCGACCCTTTAGTATAAACGCGCCCGATCTCACGTCGTTGATGATGTACTGCGCAGAATTCAAGGAAGATTCACGGTTTACCGATGAACCTCCGGAGCTTCGCCCACACATCACCATTCACTCCATGGATATGCTGTGATTTTTTAGGAGCGAAGCTCCTTAGGCTGGCACCCCGCCGTCGCCGTCGCCGTCGCCGTTGAAGCTCTCTTGCACGAGCCAGCTTTGGCGTCTCCCCCTCACGCGGGAGGTAAATGAGCTTTATGAGCGCTGGAACGCGGATGGCGTCAGCACGATGTGCAAAGCGCGAGAATACAAACGCATGCGAAATGGAGGCAGATTAGTTCCCCGCTCCCCCTTTCTCCGACTCTGCCTTCTCCCCTCAAACCGGCGAACGCGTGGAAACATCACTTCACCCCTGTCGTCCGCCTAGTGGTAGGTCCGTTACCAGCCGTTACCTGGACAATGAAACGCCGCGCTCGCCGAACGCCGCGTGCGTCCCATTTCTAAGGAGCTTCCCTCATCGGTTGTATTCGTACACGGAACTGCTAGTTTTTATTTTACTCTTCTAACACGCTATCTTACGCATCTTAACGCGGTTCTTTCCTGACATAACTTCTGTATAGTGTTTTTATGCACAGGAGTTCCGACAACCAGCATGGCTCTTTGGTTGAATACTGAGCTGCCGCGGAGAGGACTGCGGTTTGAACCCCGTTCCATCGGGGAAATTTTGTCTTATTTAGTATTTTTTTTCTTAGTTCGCGTGATAGCGGTTACGGACACCGGCGGCGGTGGCGGTGACGGCGGCGGACAACTACGGCACCCTTGTTGTGATCTCACAGCAGCTTTCGCTGTAAAAAGAGACCTACGCCAAGATAGCGCCTGTTAGGTGAATGCTTACTAGATCCACAATCGGTGCCGGTTGTACTATAGCTGTTAGAATCTTACTTTCCTGCAAGTTAAAATTGTTGCATGTAAGGAAACTTACACGCACGTCAACTTTCATATCGCCGATGTGTGAAAGTCACGAGACGCAAAGCAACCCCCCAATGTTGCATTCTTCAGACTTCGTAACGGAGCAGCTCGCAAGAGAAAGTTCGATAATAAAATAAAACGAAAACCAATAAAACAGGAGGTTGGCTGGGCGTAGATGTTCGCGCGTGTGTCTGTCGAGACGACGTGAGCGCCACCACGTGACTCTGCTCAACCTGTATGGAGGCTCAGAATTCATCGCCTACCCTCGCTGGACAACTCAGGCGGAAAGATAAGATAATGTGACTGCCTTTAGTTTTATTATCGTGACTTAGTAGCAGCAGTAGCAGCTTGAGAAGCGGAGTTCAGTCAACGTTTATCGTTGCTCACGGTGGGGGTGCGGTGGGGGGTGCGATACAATATGAGAGCTGTGAGCAGTGCTGGGTAGTATCGAATATACCTGTATCTTAGATACTATCTAAGTTGCTCTTATGGTACCTTGTACCTGAATCGTGATACGTCTCGCAAGATGAGTATCTGTATCGGTATTTTCGGTATATTGTATCTTAAGATACACGGTACATTCTTCAATGTACCGAAAATACCGATACAGATACTCATCTTGCGAGACGTATCACGATTCAGGTACAAGGTACCATAAGAGCAACTTAGATAGTATCTAAGATACAGGTATATTCGATACTACCCAGCACTGCTCACAGCTCTCATGCGTAGTAGAGACTTGGTCTGTATGAAAGGGGTCGCAATCATCAAAAAGTGGCCAAAAACTCTTGTCAACCGCGAACACCATTCTGTCCAGGATTTTGCCTTTGTCCAGGAGGGCCTAGCCTTGTCCGGCGTCCGTCACGCTACAGAAAACCGAAACTTATACTGAACACTTGCACAACGAAAAACGAGAACATCTGTGTAAAAATGTGTCCATTAGTGAAGTATATGACAGCACAATACATAATCACCTGCACCGTCCATCTGTCTGTGCATCCTCCGCGAATCTGTCCGTCCGTCCTTGCGCGCGTGCGTCCGTCCATCCGTCCACCATCTGCCCTTCCGTCCGTCCGTGCCTCCGTCCGTCCATGCATCCGTCTCTCCGTGCATCCGTCCGTCCGTCCGTCCGTTTGTCCATCTGTCCGTCCTTTATACTAGTCGGCAACTTCAACGTAGACATTACGGACCTTAGGACCTAGCTTCGCCCACTCGTCATCATTCACTTCGTGGAGACGCCTGGATTTTTTTACCTCGTCACGCTTTATTTGATGTGTATTTGCAGTGAAGTAACCCTAATCTTGAGGATGAACAGCAAGACGGCATACAAAAATGTGTCAAGATATATAGGCATCAAGACACACTAACATTATGTCTTCTTATGTCCACGGCGCATGCAATCAGGTTACCAGTATGCCTAAACGTTCACTCACCCTTCGCTTGCTTTACAGGGCCCCCGCCTGTAACGAGCAATAAAAAAAGGAATGATCGTCCTCACTGGCAGCGGCTACTACGAAACGTTTCAATATGCTTCATGTGTTAAAAGAAATAGGACGGACATCGGCTTGAAGTAAAGTAGCGAGAGTAAATATAAGCGATATTTTATTGAAGCAATGTATTTGAATGAATTCAGAATGGTGATAATCGAGTGAAAAATATTGCGGTGATAAAAGGTTTTCGTAAAGTCATTTGGCCCACTTATATGGCCCACTCATATGGCCCAAAAGGCACTGCGATTCTCTTATATAGAAAGGACATTTATTAACAACGGTTCTACTCGGACGATTCGAAAATGATTCAGATTCTCGCCCATACTTCCACAGCAGGTCATATACGTATGTTGGAGATCAACCTGAGCTGAATGAGAAAAAAGCGCAGTAATTTCAAATGTCGGCAGTCGAGAATTGCAATGCGCGGATTGTTTAATAATGGCGCTAACTCGCTCAGGTCAAAATGAGTACCTTAAACGTAACGCTCTATGTATACAAGATAAGCGTCAGAGCTCATAATGCAAAAAAAAATAGTATATCTTAATATCATCACTCACCACGTGCAATATAGCAGAAGAGCATTTGTAAAATGAGTGCTTCCGCTCGCATGTTTATCAGCTTCAATCGAGCTCGATCTGGCATTCGTTTATTTGACTGGCTCTGTTATATTCGACACTGATCACATCCTCTCAGCCATCTATACAATCAAAGCTTCAGATATATTTGTTTATCCTCGAGCATTAAATATATTACAACAGCGACTCATCAACGCCTTCACGGACATTTAACAAGCATTTATTACAGACACACATTGAAGGGTGGGGGTCATAACGACCGCATTTTATTGACCTGCTGCAGCTGCGCGTGCTTTCATGTCTCGAAAATATCATCTCGGGGCAGCATTTCAGCTTGTTGGGGACGAGCGGTGCTGCTGAAGTTTTCATTCCTTCGATATTTCGAAGGGTAGGTAGTCATACTCATTAAGGTCGTTGTACAAGCTGCAAAACCTATTTGAATTAGGCGTGGTTAGGTAAATGAACAAAACAATTATATATTTACAAAAGTATACAACGCTCAGATAGCACCACTAAAAAACAGAGATCAAAGCGTAAACAGTATGTACAAAAAGCCAGAATATTTACTTATTCCGTACACTGCTCGAAATGCCTAAAAAGATATTCGTAAGCTCTGCCGTGCATTTAACCCCTCTTCAGCATCTCTATCAGCCTTAAAGACACGGCAGGTGACCTAATCCCAAGCTGGTTCGTGCGATCACTCTTAACGAAATGTTTACAACGAATTCACCCACAAGACACTAATCCCTATGATTAACTCATTATGAGTCCTAGAATTGGTCATTTTATCCTGTTGGTAAATCGGTACTGGTATGGTATGTAAGCTCATTGGTAAATTACCCGACAATTTTGCTCGCGGTATTGAAGACAAGGACAGCAATTTTAAACTTACTAGGCTCTGCTTCGTTATATGAGGCCAGCAAAAAAAAAAAAATTACCACTACAGTGAGATCACGTTAACCAGCACTTTTTTTTAATATATCGATAATTTTATTAATGCATTGGTTTAGCGTAATATATGTGGAATATCACATTACCCAATTGCTTGAATTGAAATTTTCGATGCACAACTAAAATGAATGTTCTGCCTCTGCGCGCTGAAAGAAGTAACCTCAACGAATTGCAGGAAAACGGCTGCCACTTCCGTGATTTCCTGATTGACGCGTGACTTCACTTTCTTTTGCCTACCAGGTTAGCATGATGGAAAGAGGAGGGGAGACAGTAAAACAAAGCATGGAAAGAAAGAGACAGAGAGGAATAGACAGAGCAAAGAGAGAGAGAGAGAGAGATAGAAATAAGTATATACAGAAAAAAGGAGGTATAAAGAAAGAGGAAGTGAGCAGTAGAGAGAGAGAGAAATAAATTAAAGAAAGAGAAAAGAATACAGAAAGAGCGACAAAGAGAAAGATATCGATAGATAGCGAGATAAAGAAAAAGCGGCAAACAGAGACAAAAAGAAGAGAGCGATGAAAGCCATGCATACTAAAGTATAACAAAGGATGGAAAAAAAGAGAGCTGAGAGGATAAAAGCCTAGCCAAGCAAGGAGCAGCTAGGTGCACACCAGCTCCGCGAAGATTGAGCCTTGCGCAAATTAGTGCATGCTCCGCTAATTTGTCTGTTTCTAGTACCAGTATAACGTACTGTGTATAATGTTTTTCTTTCTTTACATCTCTTTTATTACACGCTCCAGCGTGGGGCCTGGTATCTAGTCTGGTAATATAGGGAACCAAAGCTCAAGTTTGGGCGCGACGCTCGCGCAGCCGAGCTGCGCGTTACTGGGAATAAACGCTGCCGGAGAAGGTGGTTTTTCGCTGGATTTGGCATCGGCGGCGGCAAGTTTACGTGCGCGCACGCGCTCCTCATTTAGCCCGGAACACAGCTAGTCAGCAATAGTTACACTGTGACGCACCACAGATACAATCCGATAGTACTGCGCGTGCGCGGAAGCGGGATGGGCAGTGTTGTTGCGAAAAAACGCGCCGTAGGTATTCCCAGTTGCGATAATAGCAGTGGCGCCGCTCGACGTTGCTTTCGAAGCCTATACGGCGACTGCTATCTATGCCACTGTATTTTCCTCGTGGCATTTTGGCAAAAACAATTTAAGCATTGAAACATTCCACTGATCTGATACCCTAAATGAGTACGTTAGATTTGACCTTTGTCATGTAGGCGATCTCAGCATTGTTATCATTGGCTGTTTTAGTTCTCAGTTAATGCACCTCAAAACAACAGTTAACAATGCGCGTGTTAATGAAGTCAACGACATCAGAGGCAAAAATGACAATGACACCAGCACTCTTCATATAATTAAATTAAAATGGACGTTGATAAAACGCGTGTGGAAGACATTCTCTATGATATTTAGGAAGGAATGAACCTGAGCAGTGCATGTAACGCGTCGCATGGACCACTGGTTGTTACATAGAGCAACAGTATTGACACTAAGTGATGGGAAACGCAGACGTGAACAGTACAGTCACGTGTGGTTACAGGGAAGATGTGCTTGCCTAATTTAGTAACTTACAAGCATAAAATAATGCCCGCCTGCGAAAGAAATCGTAAATTGAAAATAAATAGAAGGAGGCATGCCCTGCATTCGATAATATCTTCTTGATAGTTATGCGACCCACTCCTCAGTCGAGAAGCGCACACAGCATGTGCCCTGCCACGTTACCAATTAATCCGGTTCATCTGTTTCGGTCCCTTAGTCATTTTTTCGCTGCTAAAAAATGTGTGTCAATTTTAGTCGCACCTATAGTGTCGCTCAACCTTAAGGGGCCAGGAAGGGCCGCGTGGACAAGCGAGGGAGGAAGAAAGAAAAGAAGTGTTGTTCGCTGTATAGCACAGTAAACTGTGTTAGCTGCTCGTCCATAATACGCAGAGTACCGTTCAAGGCACAGGAAAAACACGACGCTGCTTAAATGCTTGCACATTGTTCTACTTCCGTGAAGTTACTAAATAAATTGTTTCCCTGCTTTTTGTCTCTTTTTGAGGGGAACCAAATAGGAAGACACATAAGCTTCGGCTCAAATAGTGAAACAAGGCAGCCTTGTTGAGCGCCGTTCGCGCGATCTTTGGGAGGGTGGCGTAATATCGCCCTAACGCGCGTAAACACAATGTATTCGCTGCTAGCTGAGGCACGTAGCACGAGCGATTATGGCAGCCTTAGGGGAGAAAGCGTGGGAGTGCCTGCTCGCTCGCTAGGCTCATTAGTGAAGGAACCGTTAACTCAGCTTAAACTACACTCGAAGAAAAAAGAAGAGTCAAGAGAGGGTTACGATTCCATGACTCTCTTCGGGTATTCACGAGACCCCTTTTGGACGGTAGACGCAGAGAAAGAGAGTTCGCAATGCGAGAGGAGTCACAGAACTCTCGTGAAGCGCTTTCAATTGGCTTCCGTGATGAAGGCGCCACCGTATACGCCACACATAACGCGCGTTTGCCGTTCGGCGCCATTGTGGAGGGCAAACACACTCGCACCGGCGCCAGAGAGCCGGCGCGGTCGCGTGGCGCCTCCGCCTTTCCGCCTGCTCCCCTGCTCTCTCTTCTCCTCCGCCGTTTGGAATGCGTTCCGTTGGTTGCGCGTTGCGCGTCTAGTAGTTCTGAGCAGGAGGGTGAAAGAAACCCACGTGACATGTACAGATAAAAAATAAGTGTGGCGCCATCACCCCGCTGGGACGACAACTAAAATAAGCGTTTTTTTTCACCCTCCTGAACAACTCCCGACTCTCTCCAACCCCCCCTCTCTGCTGGGACCAACCTCCTCGCTGGCGGGATGCCCGCTTTCCGCCGCCTTGCTGGCGCCACCGGCTTCGAAATCCGTTGGAAAGTTTCGTGTCGGGCGTTCGCGAAGCGTACGCTGGCCATCTCCGTTCGTCCGTTTCATGGTGCTCGCTCGCTTTGTGCTTGTGCGCCGAGGTGTTTTGCGACTCTCGCTGTTCGTGTATCGTGCTCTGTTGCTCAATAATTCCAGAACAACTCCCCGAAGATGGTGCCGGCCCCCAAAAGAACGAGAGGTGAGCGTACCCTTTGAGGCGTAATTTTCATTGTCTCAATTCGAATTCACGTCCGTACCGATTATCATTTCTTTTTTTTTGCAGCGGGGACACACTTAATGTTTTGAAAAATGACTGACTTGAAAAGCGCACGACGCTGCGTTTACGTCGTTGTACGAACAAACAGTGGACATAAAGCACATATGAGACGTAACTAAAGTTACAGGTTTACAACTGTCATAAAGCCGCGTGCTTAAATGTGTGCTGTCCATTTGTGTCCGGCTAATCACTCGTCATCGCTTTTAACCGCGTTTCTGAGGCTCTAGGTAGATGTACGAAAAGTTGTACTGCTCTGAGACGAAGAAACAAGTTCGCTTGTGCACGTGTCGACAGCGCTTTTTATCTCATTGAAACTTGTCCCTTTTCTTCAGGATGGAAGCGTTCTTGAACTATTTAGGAAGGCCACAGCTGATCGGTGCGCCCAGAGGAATGCTGAAGAATTGCAGAATCGGCGCATTTCAAGTACAGATGGCATGAATCCTTCCATATCGTATGTTCATTTCCTCGTGTTTTTTATATCACTATAGTTTTTATGAAAATCAACGTTTTTGGAAATAGAGTCAATAAAGTGCGACCAATGTTAGTTATATGTGGAGTTCATTTTGACATTTAAATCTTTATACATTATTATTCTTTTTTAGGTACTTCAACTGATTTCACTGTTTTTGCTATACGGTCAATGTTCACGTTTGTTTGTTATAGTAATGATGTCATACAAGCTCAATTTTCTGCAATATCGTGCGCATATCAGAAGTTCTTCTGCACTTTTGTCAGTATAAAATTGTTTTTTTTAAATATGTGCCCAAGTGTTGTGTTCTGTTTTTCATGCCACTGTTCTGCAAGTTCTTAACTTTCTGGGAACTTTCGTGTTGTTCAGTGATCATGAACTTGTGTATGTTAATCTGCTGTTAATCTATTAATCGCTTCTGTTACTCTCCCGAGCTTGTATCACTCCACATTTGATGAAAATGTTGATTTTGGGAAACGAGGACAATAAAACGAGGCCAAAGTCATATTGTGTTTTGAGTGGATTCATTTGTTTTCTGGCACATGCTTCATTTGTTTTTCTGTTTACAGAATCCATGATTGCAAAATGCGTGGATTCAAACGCGCAAAGAACGCAAGGCGCAGCACGAGCGAGCGGATTCATAAAAAAAAAAGGCGCCTCGCGCAAGCGACAAGGAAAAAAAAAAAGAAAGAAAAAAAAAAAACGGCGCGCGCGAGAGAGCTAGGGGAGGAGGAGGCGCGGCTGGTGTTAGCGTTGCCATGACGACGCACACCGTGTGCGCCGCCATTGATGCAACTTGTAACTCTGAATCCCCCTCGCCAGGGGCGTAACTGAAGAGAAATTTGGCGCTGCCAGCGAATGACGTCAGAATTATGGCGTCCTATGGGAGGTATACGGAGTAACCGACTCCCTGTTCTGAGTTCGAGCGAACATGCGCATCTGCGGTGGCGGTCACGGCAGGCTCCGTGCTCGAAGTGACGACAGTGACGCTTGGAGGGAGGAATATTCTTGAAGTTGCAAACACGGACAACGTGCGCCTGTTGACGGTGAGTGTACTGCTTTCGTGTGTACTAATTACACAGCTTTAGCTGGGCGTCTGCAGCAGCTCTGCGGAAGTAGGCTGCCAGCCATTTCCAACAGTAGCCTGCGTCCGGGGGGCTGTTGCAGGATGTACAATTAAAACAGTCAGTTAACGAGTTGAGACCGCTATGCGCGTTGTTGGGTAAGGGATTGCATGGCTCATAAATTGAGTGATGCAATCACTTATCAAGGGCGATTACTTTCTGATCGCACATTGTGTCTGAACTGAGGAAAGGGTTTGATATCGTTTTGAGATGCGCTTTAGTCAACGTCATTATAACATTTCCATCGATACTCGAGTGTGCAGCGTGCTTCCACGCATGGAAACGTAAAAAAAAAGTCTGTATACAGAGACGCACTGTGTATAATAACGTTCGGCTTTACAACAGAATCGAGTGAATATACGTGACCGTGGGAGCTATGTGCGGTAATTCTAGCATATGTCATGTCTCATGTCAATGTAGACGGCGCCCGCGCGCGTGGCTGTTGTTCGGGCGCTCGTACAACTGAATATTTAAGGATTAGTTATGTTTGTAGAACACGCGGTCAGTATCCGCCGCGGCGTGCCCCTGACTGCCGGAGGATGCGCTTGGTTGTGGCAATATGCCGGCGCAAACCGGGCTTATTCTGGAAGCACTTTTTGAAGCGATTTATCTGAAAACGAGCGCTTTCAATCGTGCATAACACATGGCTATCGCGAAACGAGGTTCCCGCCTTCTTTTACGTGAAAATTCGTGTTCGTTGCGGAAATTATTTAAAACGAAACACTCGTGGCAGATGTGTGTACAGTAACGGTGTGTTGAACAAAGGGTGGTTTAAAAAAAAAACTAATCAGTCTGTGTGTTTGTGTGTTGGTTATTCCCAAAATCCCCGATCGCTACTCTAGCCGCTTCACTCCGGTTGACAGCCACACTCGGGGGAAACGAAGGTTCCGCTATGGCCTGGCGCTTCACCACTAGTGATAGGAAAATCAATAGTGGCGTTCAGAATGTCAACGAGGCAGTCGGCCCTATACATTTCCTTTGGTTGGTCAAGACGACGTAGGAAAATAGGTGAGTGGCACTTACGCAACTGAGCCTAAACTAATTACCTTTGTTGTTTGAAAAGACGCTCACATCATCATGTGCTGCAATTTGGTCACGAAGTGACAGTTACAAACGCTATTTGAAGGTTGTGTTTTACACGATAACGGCAAAAAACATGGTTCCTTACCGTGCCTATTTGCACTTGTTGATTTGTTGTGAGCCTTCATTACGTCTGTGTAAATCGCTTATTGTGTAGGTTTTGCAAACTCTTAATACGATTCCGTTATCTCATCATGATATCACGTTTTTCTTTTCAGGTACCATTTTTCATGGCTGCTCACGCTGAACAGGAGCGACAACATTGCAAGTCACAAATCTGATTCCTCCAGCCGTCACGACTTCTTGATTTATTCATAATCATAAGGAATAAGTATGGAAACATGATGCCGATATCTGCAGTTTATTTTGCACGACATGACACTATGCACATCACAGTCACACACTTTCCTTCGCTGCACTCATACAAGCGTCTAAATGAGGAGTACCTCAACTGCTTCATTGGAAATCAGATGCCACCTCTTTGCGCTCTCTGTATTACTCTGCTCGTAATGTTAAAATGTTCGAATAATGTTAAAATTCAACGACTCCATTTTTGCAGTCGCTGGGAACAACGGCAAGTATTATTGGATTTCGCCCGGGGGCGAAATCCAATAATACTTGTTCAATAATCCAATAATACCAACTGAGTTCGTTTTTCACTGATGTAAAAAAAACGAACTCATCTGGCAACTGTGTACACAGTACCGCACTAACATGTAAGCATAATATTTGAACCCTCTAATGCCACCGGTGCGACAAGCTCCGGTCCACCTGTTTAAAAGCAAATATACGCAGTACAGTTACACGAGTAACGGTCAGCCTACCCTTAAGGGCATATTAGGCTCATCGACGTGCAAATACAAAACTGCCGTGGAATAGGCAACGCTGCTTTAACTATTAGGAAATAGCTATTAACAGCTCTCATACTATAATCGGGGCTCAATTATTGCAGCCACTGATTTACAAGTGTGAGATTTGCAGCTAAGCGCATGAAAATAAAGGAGCAATGAATTTTAGCAGCGCCGGCTGATGAATAATTTTCGTAATACCAACTTTAAAGCGGCATGTACGCTCTGAAAACCTGGTATCCGCGTAAAGTAGTACATAACAAAAAACTTTGGACTATGCTGGTTACGGTTATACGAGCATACTCAATAAAAGCATCTCTTCACGAGAGACACATGTACCAGCCGGTGGCTGCACAGACAGCGACCGATAGGGACGGTTAACCATTCGGACGGCGCCGCCCACTACCGATGCACGCAGTTTGCGATCCAGCGTGAGTTTGAGTTCGTACTAATAAGAGAATCGTCAATGGCACAGTGTTGCGTTAGTATATGCGAACAGTTTTCTCGACCTTTTCAATTTAACCAACAAACGTGAATGCGGAGCTAGCTGAGATTTAGGCGACCGTTGGGGCTGTTTACCTTTCTTTTCGAAGCCGTATGTTCTCCTACAAAAAACAACCACTGGCGATCACAAAAAGAATGGCGTGGAGGGACATCACTTTAGATTGTACCTCAGTTCACGTGGCATTAGTTAGTGTGATAAACAAATTCTTTGAGACGTGTCACGCACTCAATGCCCCCACATCCGTCGACAGCTGTCTCGGATGCCGACGGAGTCACTACACCTTCTTTGTTGTCGCTTCGAGGTTGCCTTCGGCGATCACAAAAAATTACTTTTCTTATTCATGAAAGTTCTCCTGTTCAATCGGTACAATAGAGTGAGGTATCTCTGGCATCTAAGCCAAGTAGCTCGGCTACGAGAGAGTCGCACTGCTACATGTGTGGCAGTGGCCAGGTGCTGGCGATAGATTGTACTCCGCTTTGCGAGGGTGTAATGCCAGATCTTGTTTACCGTACGATAGTGAGGGAGTCGTGTGAACTGGGAATAGCACCTAAATAGCCGACTGCTCGCAGTCTGTTTTACTCTGCGTTCAAAGGGTAAGTTTCGGCACTAACTCTGCACTGTTCTCCCATGAAGTCAGAACCTCGCGCAATAGTTAGCTTTTCTGCTCTTGCAATGCTTCCCCTACATCTCTCAGTACGGTCGGAGGCTCTAGAAAGAGAGAATAACAGGACAGAAAGGCATGGAGGGCAACCAGAATTGGAGCATCAGGTTTGTTACCCTGCACTAAGGAGAGCGGGAAAGGGAAAGAGAGATGGGAAGGAAAGCGAAGAGTAGACGCGCGAAAAAAATAATAAATGGCTCCATTTTTTTTACGATATAGGCAGTGAAACGAGGGCCACTTTCTGCGTCGCTTGACGCATGTGTGTATGTTACCACAGCTGAGTGTATACATGCGACCAAATGCCTCAGATGAAACTTCACGACGGTTGCTGCTGTACGGATATAACTAACCTGTTCTTCAAAGACTCATGAGCTAAAAGTGAGACGACAGGAAGTATCATCTGTGACATGAGGGCGCTGGCGCAAGACGAGAAGCTGACTGCAGTATGTCTCCCTTTTAACACGTTAAGAACCTCGATAGTGCATGTCTCCAAGTGTTCCATCGGCTCAGCGCATTCTGTATGTCGTCAAATGTAACATGACTTTGGAACGTTCCCGGGCATCAAGCGAAGCTGACCTAAAATGACTCATATTTCTGCTTCTGTGTAGAAAATCACCAAAACGACTTGATATATTCATCATAATCATCAAAGACGTTAACGAAAACTACAGGTATGCTGGGAACAGGCAATACAGCCACTGGGTAAGTTGCAGGAGCGGCCTTTGTAAAGTGCGTTGTAAAATCTCTAAGTGCGATTACTGCAAGTACAGCTGTGAGGTAACCAGTGCGCTATAGAACTCACAATTTCGCAATCGAAACGGAAGTACGCACTATACCACGATTAATCATCTTGCGAAGTAACGAGGTACCCATCACTTAAGTGACCATATTCCGCAGACTCCAAAACTAGACTGGGCCGGGGGGGGAGGGGGGGTGGCTGCGGAATGACGGAAGAACATGTCATATTTCTCCAAAAGAAAATTTCACTTTAAACAGCGAAGCTGTTTTAGGCTGAGAACTAAGTCCGCGTAGTGTACGCAAAAGCTCTTGCGTGTATGTCCCAAAGGAATTTGGGAAGCCCCGATACCGACTGCAGCAGGCACGGCGGAAAGCGAAGACATTTGAGGGACAGAGAGGAGGACAGAGAAGAGATGAAGAGCTCAGGAAAGAAGGTTGGAGCCTGGGTGGGAGAGAGTAAAGCCTGCTAAAACGAGGAGTTCTCAGGCAAGGATCCGGGAGGAGGAGAAAAGCGAGTGTTATGCGAAAACTCTTCTCGGCGAAATGGAGAGGAGGCAGCATTGGAGACGGAGCGGGGGGAGTAGAAGAAATAAATAAAAATCACTAAAATTGCCAGCCGGAAACCCCCCAGTTCCGAGACCATCGTCCTAACCACTCGGCTATGCAGGCGTGGCAGCTGGACTAGCATTTAAGGGAACCCTATGATTGCGTAGCTAGAGAGAACGAAAAAAATAGAGATAAATAGAACGAAAGGGAGATACAAATAGGAAGAGATGACGATAAAGGGAGAAAGAAAGCAGATCATAACCATTTATAGTATATTATTACAAAAGAGAGTGGCGGCCAGGTTAGCTGACGGCGACTGCGAGCCGGCTTTTCACCGAAAGCGGACACAAATACGTCCCGCAAGCAAGATGGCGAGACAGCGGGACCCCAGCCGGAAAACCGGGTAATGTCTCGGCTAAATGAGGACGTCTGGTCACTTTACTCATCACGCGTCTGTAAAGCCACATGGCGTGAATACAAGCGTTATTGGGGCGCCGCTGATGGAACGCGCAAGTTATTTTGACACATATACCCAACAGGATGCATCACAAAATCGCGCCGCCGAGTGTTACCATTTAAATGACGCTGGGTATGCGTGATGAAATGCCAGAAGTTCCACTTGATTTACATACCATGTATTTGAAAGCGGAACGTATTATACTCGACTACGATGATTCAAGCAAACTTGCCTGACGATAGATGCCATTTCTTTTGTGACTGTACAACACCTGCTCTAGATTGGTTATTGCCTCCTAAAGGAATTTAAGTGGCTTGCTTAATGTAGAAGGTCAAGTTTTACTGCATTTCTTTGAAGGCATACGCTGTGATTAACTGTGTCTTCGTTTTCGCGCAGACTTTAGCTCTCGTATCTACGCCAAATGCCTTCTTTAAGAAGGTGCGTACTTGAAAACGAAACTTATCGGCACGTCATTCTGTGACAGAAGCCTGTTACTGGAGGTCAGCCGAACTCTAGGCTGGTCCCATCACTGGCAAAACGAACTCATCGGGCCTCTTCACGTTCTTATATTCATAGTTTTTCCACAGCGGCACATGCATACCTGCCAGGAACGATACCGCGTAATACATGCTATTATGCTCGTATCATTACCCTCCTCTCAGAGAGCATCGTGCCGATGTGTCAGCGTCATTACAATGAACATTATAGCTTGTATAACTGGGTAATATGATAAGCGCCCGTTTATTTCATTTGCAAAGAAGATTTGAGCTAAGTGATTGAGGAGTGCTACCTTCTTTTCTGACTTTAGATTAATGTTTATCAATTTCTCATCACTAATTCCGAGACGAATGTCATAGGGTGTGTGATTTCAAATCCCGGCTGTTATAGCTTTGCCTTGTAGTCTCGTGTTTCTGTTTCATTCAAGCTTGGATTTTGTGACTATAATAGATCTTATAACAGAAATGTCTTAATTAGGTACTTTCAATCAATTCTATCTTGTCGGTCACTAGATGAGATGTGGTACTCCAAGTCGACTGAAGACTCAGGAAACGCAACTGCATACCATAATTACGAATCGAGCGTAATGGGTTCGAAAAAAAAAGCATGGCTGATCCCTCCGTCATAGGAATCGGTATAAGACGAAAGTGAAACGTGTACTCACAGAAGTGGTGCTTAATGTTTAGTGATATGTGAGAGCTTGTAGAATGTGTACTGGCGTTTGGCAGCTATAGCACCGTTTGACGTAGCGCATCGTCGTTATGCCGTTACTCAAGAACACGCATCACATCGGTCGTAGCAGCAAGCGTGCGCAAGACCTGGAAAAGAAATTCGGCAACAGTAAGAACTCCGTTTATGTAGACGCGGCCCGTTACGAGCGCCAACGCGGTTTCGCGGTCGCGATCACGAATCACGTTAGAACTTGCATCGCAAGCGCTACGATACGCACAGAAGAAACGGAGGCTGCCAAAGAAGCGGCGATAGCTACCACGGACGCCGAGGTGATCATAGGCGACTCTCAGGCGGCCATACACAACTACGCCAGCGGCTGCATCTCCCGCGAAGCGGCAGACATTCTCAAAATTCGTGAAAGGAACAATAGCCGCAAAAACGACAGTTTCCTCGTATGGGCCCCCCGCCCCCACGCACCCTCCACTCGCGGGCAACGCGACTGCCCACGCCGCGGCTCGAGGCCTTGCACGCCGAACTGTGGCGCCTGGCGGCAGTCCCTATGTCTCGCACACCTCGAGAACGATGCGGGAGTGGACGTGGGGCGACCGCATGACCACTTTCAGAGACATCACACAACACAACAGGTTGAAGAGATGCGAATATCACCACCCTACGACAATCTAAACAAGAAACAGGAGGTTGCCTGGAGGCAATTACAGACTCACACATACCGAAACCTAGCGGTCCTGCGCCTCTGTTATCCAGACATTTATACGTCCGACGACTGTAAAGCGTGTGGAGCCAGAACGAAGCTGCAGCACATGCTGTGGGAGTGTACCGGTAGCGAGCAGCAGTCCCCTATGAACCGGGTAGACGTGGCAGTCTCGAACCGAGAGGCGCGATGGGAGGCGGCTCTGCTCAGCCATGGCCTAGCCGATCAACTGTGGGCCGTCCGGCACGCCCAGGAAGCCGTCCGTGTCCAAGGACTCGAGGCCGTCACCTCGGCTGGGGTGCTTGTAGCCCCGCCCGCACAATACTGCCGGACATTGTCAATAAAGTATTTACTCACTCATTACCTGGACACAGCGCATCGTGAATCCCGCATAAAGGTAACAAGAAGCACACACTAACCACTGATGCTTCTTATGGGCGTCTTCAAAGCGAATGGCGCGGTGTGCGCTTCTGGGTAATAGGCTAACCTACGCCTGCGCTCATGCATACACTACCACAGCGCTTCGAAACGCGGGAGGCAGACGTTCATATCTGCAGCAGCGAACGCGTGTGGGCGTTCCACGTCCCGCTGGGCTCTGTCTCGCTACACCAAAGCACGACATTCGCCCGTCTACATTGTTGCCTTGCTGCAGTGCTTACTGCAGCAGTTTCATTAGTCGGTACAATCTCACCCGAAGTAGTCAGCGGCGAAACACCATTGGTGCATGTGGAAGCTGCACGATTCCGAAAACCATGCCGGCAACGAGCTGTCACACGCTAACACGAAGCGAAAGGCAAATAACATAACTGCGTCGCCGACTCCCCGATGCTAGCGCGGCCAGGGCTTTTCACTGCTATCGAGAAGCTGTAACCATGGCCTCCAAGATTGCGCGCCGGCGCGCAATCTCGGAAGCCATGTTTTAACGGCGTCGTCGACGAATCGCTCTCTATCGGTGCCAATAATCATGCCGCATGACTTCTCTTCACCGGTCACAGACGGCGGCACCACCCCACCTCGCCAACAGAGAACACCGTGCGGGAGATAATGTGAGAGAGATATAAGGTGCGTTTGTAGAGAGTCTATCGACTGTTACGATAGCGCAGTCGGTGGAGCATCGAGCGCTCTTCGTTGCGGGCCGATGTGTCAGAGGTTCGGCGGGGGGAACTTTTTTTTCTGAGTGCTTTTTTTTTATTGATTAGCCTTAATTTTAGAACGTCATATCCGTGACGAAAATACGTCACTATGCCTTGGTGGACCTCGGCATAAAACACTTTCGTGTTAATAGATAAATTGAATAATTGTGTCATAGCTTTGTATAATGGGGTTGGATGGGATAGGACGGCCAGTAGAGTTGCAAAGCAGACAGATTTTTTCGCTGACAACAAACGACGCTGACGCCGACACGGGAACTATCGCGACGCGACCCATTTAATGCTATCTCGTAAAAAAATACCAGATACAAAGGAGGCTTCCAGCCGATAACTATCCCAGACATTCTGCGTGACAGTCGAGTTTTTTACATCAGTAACGCGCCGGCGCTTGAAACCAGTTTGAATTCTATACACTCGGCATGTCGGGAATACAGACCCGTTAAGGAATGTAATATCGCATTACAAAGCGTACATTGGTACCATGCTCCACACCATGTTAATTGCAAGGCGACTTGGTTGGTCAAACTTTATTAAGTGTCCTGCGAGACATGACTAGCGCGCAGCGGGCTCCTCCCACATGAGCAGTCAAAGTTGACCACCCCAGACAGTGGGTGGAGATATTGTTCATGATGGTCTTCGTGACCAGCCACACTATCAACAAAATATAGAGCCGCCGACGTGAACTCTCATGCTCCGATAATGATGACGAAGATTAACGTGAGACCAGATGGCTTCGGCCTTGTAGTCCTTTTGGGCAAACGAATCAGGGGCTCTCAGATTTCATTTTTTAACAGCGAAGCGGTTCTAGCTCGGCGTAAAATCTTGTGACCCAAAACTATCAGCATCGTGAATCAGCACGCGTTCTCTTTGTCCTCTTCTTAATTTTCTGCTCCGCTCCCAGAAAACGAGCGCCGATTTCGCCGGCGTGGCCTGCAATAACCATGATGGATGAGAGGTTAGGTTTAGTACATAAAGAGAAAGAAAGGAAGAAAGAAAGTAAGAAATAAAGGAAAAAGGAAGGAAAGAAAGAGAGAAAAAGGAACAGAGAAAGAGAGAAAGATATAAAGAAAGTGAAGGAAATGCTTGCCTAAAAAATTCTTCGCGGGGTGGGTTTCGAACCCGCGGAAGGTCGATCCGAAAGAAAGCGTCATAGCTACTCGGATATCCAGGCGCGCTAGTAGATCATAGCATAGCCTTCTGTAGTATAGATGTAGCAAGGGGGTGGACAAAAGAAGTCAATGTCAGGAGGAGACATGTGATGGTGATGAGGAGAAAACGATTAAATAGGTTGAAAATTATAATATTGGTCATAGCATAGCCTTGTGTATTATAGATGCGGCAAGGGGGGTGGGCAAAAAGAAGTCAATGTCAGGAGGAGACATGTGATGGTCAGGAGGAAAAAAAGATTAAATATGCTGAATGTTGTAATATAGGTCATATTTAGATAAATCTGCTTCAGTTCAAAGAGCAGAAAGTCTGAAAGAAAACGATATGTGGATTGTGTTAATCTCCATTTTAATAACTGAGAAAACGTTATAAATGGCCAAAAATGCATGAAACGTATGGTGCTTACCCGGTGCCCTTAATGCGGTATGAAGGGCACAAGAACGATAAGGAATAATGAGAGATAAGCATATGGTTGGTTCGTGAATAAGGGCATTAATGCACTTTCGGACATGAAATTAGTGTAAAAAGTTGAAACTTCGAAGAGTATCAGAGTCCGAAACTTCAGACGTTTTCATAAATTTCGTCGCTGGGGCTTCTGGCGGCCCCGTGAAAGCGTCCGAACGTTCAAGCATGTCCAAAAAAATCGGCAGCTTTGTTATCCTTATCAGTAAGACCAGATTTTACGCAAATGCCTATTTTGTCCCTTGCGTTCCTATCGTGCGCCATTGATATATGAGCGTGAATTAGAGCTTAAGAAGGCCTTTTATAGTGTTTTATAGTGCCTATGAATGCCTATTTTCGGCGTTCGTGCCTAAATGCCTAAAAGTGCCTATAAATGCCTATTTTCGAAATGGGTGCCTATATAAACACTGTTCAACCTCAAATTTCACTTTCTAGGGCAGTTTGAGACAGTTAATCATGTTACCAGACAGCATTGACCTTTAGGAACACTATGGGGTTCAAACTAGCCCTCTAGTTCTACCAACTTCCGGAAAACAACCGCTAGCAGCCGTAAAATGGGGCGCGCCGGCCATGCTACGCCAGGGTGCTGACATGTCGCGAGCGCCTGGAGGAGCAGAGGTTCCGGAGAAGAAAAGACGCTATTTCTGCAACCCTAAATGTGAGCACGTCTCAGCGTCTGCTATGCAATGAGGAGAGGGAAATAAAGATGGGAAGAGGATAGGAGAATAAGAGGACAGTGGCGTCCATGGTCGAGGACACGGTGGGTGGTATCTAAAGCGGTTTGCCCATTCAAGTGCCCTGAAGGAAGTGAACGACCTTGCAGACATGGGCGGGGCAGTGGGCGGGAAATAGGTGGTCCCTGTGTGCAGCCGCAGGAAGGTGGTGAACGAATGCCAAACCATGGAGTGCAGTCAGGGGGAAAGGAGAGTGTACATCAAAAGTAAGAAAAATATGATGAACACGCGGGTTTGCTTTGTTTGTAATTTACTTCTTAAAGGGCCCTTCACAAGTTCACATGCGAAATTGTAGTTAGACACTGGAAGTTGTTGAGTGCCCAATGAAGAGCATTGATTCACAATAATTGTTCAAGTTGGTTCATTACAAGTCGCGAAACCATGATGCGAGGAGGCGTCATGCGCACGCAAGGTCAGTGCGCATGACGTGCCTGAGCCATGTTAGAGTCTAGCCAGGTCGTACACGTGAGTGGTGTTTTGTGGTTTCCGCGTTCTCTGTAGTGTACTGCCTGTTTCTGTGGGATGGATCCCTTAGTGGGCGCACGTTTGGGGAGGCTGGCACGGATCCTTACCGCGATAGACCTCGTCACACAGCTAGAACTGCTATTTGGGGCGATGCCCCAAAACCGCACCAAGCGTTGTCAGGGCTGGCGCCGGCATGACGCGGGAACGGCGAGAAGACGAACGCATAAGAAATGGAGGCAGATTAGTGTCACATCTCGCTGCGATTCGAAGTAAAAAATACAAATAAAAAAGCACACACATTCCGCTTGTGGGCGTTATTATTTCTCTCAACTTTCATTCATCTGTTCAAGCAACAGATTACAGAAGTTACACATGTTGCCTCGAATAATCCTCGCAGTCTCACGCGCTACAGCGAGCAATGTCACAGAACCAATGCCGTAGAGGAGCGAAGTCAGAGCTCAGACAACTACGCAGGACCATTCCTTGTTTTACGTCAACCCTTCAATCTCGGGTCACGCGCCTGCGAGAAGGTCAAGCGGCGTTGATTGTGAAATTTCACATCTTTCCGCACGCCTAGCGTTGCAAATCCAGGCAGACGTGACCGGGAGCGCCCAGTGCATGCAAAACACTTAAAGGTGTTCACGGACAGAGAAGCAACTGACCCTACGCGATTACACCCAGTCAATACGAGGCATCCTTCCCTGCGGTCTAGCTATCTGCTTCTGTGCATGCCGAAAATACAGAGATCCAGCACTGTGTTGATTCCACGGTGGACACTTGACTCACCATGAGACAATAAATGGAGAGACTGAGTTGTACGAACCATGCGGGAAAAAGGATAATTGCATATTAAAACACACAACCGTTGGCGCCTTTGCGCCATCATAAACAATATATATTTTTGCTTTCTTGTCGTAAATACAAGTCGCGTACGTCTTTGTTTGAAATATTTTGAATTTATGTAAAAATTTATTGTGCCTATATTTACCATTTTGGAAGCATAAAACGGCGCTTTGCCTGCCTAATTTTGGCGCCTAAAACGTGCTTTTTTAGTGCCTCAAAATCCGGCCTCCACTTATCAGTGATCTCTGTTGGTGCCTTCAATTCGATATAGTTTTCGCACAGCCGCCTGCTGTCTCTCTGTGCTTTTCTTTCGTGCAACCCGTTTATAACAATTCTTGGTTATAACCAGTGTATCGGAACGGAACGAAAACGGAAAACTAAAAACGAAAAAAAAAAACGATATTTTTGACCGGAACGAAAACGTAACCGAAACGTTATATATTATTTCGTTCTGGAGTGAAACCAAAATTTTTTCAATCGTTTTTCGGTTCGCTCGGAAACTTGGCAGTCCGGAACAACCGAGGTCATGCAACGTGAGCAATAATGCACATCTCAGAGTAAAGAACTAGCCCGCACCTCAGGAAAAAATTCTAAAGTAAACAAGAGTTGAAATTGTGCGAAAAACGAAAACAGAGCAACCAGAGATGTTTATATTAACTCAAGTGGACTTTCATGTGCCTGCGACACATTACAGCGCGGAGAGGGCATTCTCGGCGCGCAAGTTTGTTTTATATATGAACAGTGGTCTCGCATATGAGAGGTATGATCTATGACGGGCTGTTCAGAGGTCATACTCACTCCCTTGACGCAAAGCATTGAGCGTGCTCAAAATATTCGTGATTCACTTTTCAGAAAATCTGCTATAACTTAGAAGGGCACTGGTTTGCGATGATTTGTAGGAATTCGTGGTACAGTAAGTTGGGCTCTAAGAACGTGGCAAGAACGTGTTCTACCCCTATCCTACTTTCTTAAGAGGAGCGTAAGTAATTATACGACAAATCCGATAAAGTAAAAGCTCGTTAATTCGAACTCGAATGGGACTATCAAATTGTTCGAATTAAGCGGAGTTCGAATTAGCGGGCAGGCGCTAAAATGAACAGACATTGCGCCACACTGTGCGGAGAGAACCCAGAGAAGCCACCTCTGGACTCGTTCCCGCAAATTAGGCGTTACTACACGTTTGTGGCAGGTAATTTCGTAAATTAAGTTCATGCTCTAAAAGTGAATAGAATTTATTGATCAGTCAGTGATACGCCAGAATCAAGCAGGGACTTCCATTTACGTGAGCAGGGAGACTTAATGAGAAAACATATGAAAGCTATTTGTGCTCCAAAACACGTTCATTTACATGGCCGAGTTAACGCAATCAAAATTTAAATATTCCTTAGTTTATTTAGAACAATGCCATTTAGAACCATAAAGGCATACAGGAAAATCAATCACTACACTTGTTATACACAGATGAAAGTAATGAGTAATTTGGGTGATCATCCTGGATCGATTTTTGTGAGGAGGGACAAAAGCCAGGGGCTGCCAGTTCGAATTAACCGATACCGACGCCTTCAAATTATCAGGAGTTTAACCCCGTAGAAATACATAGAGCTGTGCCGGGACCAGGGCGTCAGTTCGAATTGACCGAGTTTGAATTAACGACATTTAACTGTATTTTTACCGGTATACTCTAACTTCAGAATTTTTCATACAAATAAATAACGTTACGAACCGTTACGGAACTTTTCTTTTTCGTTCCGGAACAGAAACGGAACGGAAATTTTTGCGGTGGAACGAAACTAACACCGTAACGAAAAACAATTCGTTCCGACACCCTGGTTATAACAATGCGACGATGATAATGCTCAGTGGCACTCGTTAAAATGTCACAAAAAATACTCGGGAAAAGAAACGTTAGTTTTCACTATTGTACACCCGGTAATCCATCAATACTACAACTTCATGGCACATCAATATATTTATGCGTGGGTTCGACTGTAGTTTAGCGTTATTCGAAATTAGGGTTTGCAAGGTGAGGCAATGGAACTTGACTGCGGCCGCGGTGGTCGTGCTTACGATGAAGCCGAAAATGCGAGCGACTCGTGTACAAAGGCTTAGATGCTGGTTGCTGAAACACAGTCAGTTAACCTTTCCAGATTTCTCCATTACTTCGATTGTCATAAATGTGTCGTGGATTTGGTACGTAAGACCCAAGGAACTATTATTATTTGCAAGGTGCAAAAATATAACACGGTATATATAGACGGTTAAAGTTTTCGATACAGTACTGACCATGAAGTATTGAAACCACAATAATATCACGAGCATGTATAGATTTTGAACTTCGCATGGCGAGATTCTTATGCAATATGTAACCATGGAATGCGACGATGATAATGCTCAGTGGCACTCGTTAAAATGTCACAAAAATACTCGGGAAAAGAAACGTTAGTTTCACTATTGTACACCCGGTAATCCATCAATACTACAACTTCGGGTACCTATCTACTTGTATGTAAAGCTACTGGAAGAAGCAATCATCTACGTCGTAATTTCTAGGGTAGTGCGTAAGCGTATAAAACAAATTATTTAGAGTACAACCACACTCACGGCATTACCCCTGCTTTATCGCTAATGTAGCCAGCAAAAAAAAATTCTGCGCTGTCCCATGGCCCGTGCGACGCCGAAGGAAAGAGCACAAAGAAAACATTGAGTGGAAGCGTCGTGCGTAGCTGTTATCGCGGCTAGACATCTTGCCCGGAATGCAGCCGCCTGTATGGCGGCGCGCACCTGGAAAACTGTCAATTCATTGCCAGTCAAAGAGGCAACCCGTCGTCTTCCAGATAACGCTCTCCCTTTGGCGTTCAAGCAAGCTTGCCTGATGAGTGCTGCCATCTTCCGTGATTCTGAAACAAAGGTTTCGAACCGATTATGGCCTCAAAGACAAGGCGCACCCGCTTGGTTTAATTTCTAAGGCCAAGCTTCGGCGCATTGCGTTGTAGGGTTCGTTGTAATGTCGTCGAAAAACGATAGTCTTGTGCCGGCCGTACTACTATGTTTTGCCCTGCCTGAGACAGCCTAAAAACACTAGGGTCTTTAAAATTGCGTACCTATGTATTTTCTAATAAAGAACACACGTCCTGACGCTTACATATTAATGTTGTGCCTCAGGAATGCGTAGTATTTGCTTTTTGATCGAATATGTTCACGAATATGAACGCGAACACCAGTTCAAGATGGCTGGGCGTTCAGAAAGAAGTTAAACTTTGGCCGAGAAGCTGAATCGGGTTACGGACAGACAAACAGACAGGACAGACATACAGACCAAAATTTTTGCGTTTAAGTATCCCAAGAACGACTATCGTCTTTAAAAAAAATGCCCCCCACCTCCCCGAAGGGAATCGTGAGGAAATGCGTATGCATTTCGCGCGCTTAGCTCCATTTATATATGGTGGTTGTGGTTCGAAGAAGGAAAAAGCGCCAAATTTCTGCAGCCTGGTCGGGAGCACGGCGCAGCGCCCGTTTTTTTTTTTTTGTGCTTTTTTTCTGTGTTTTTCTTCTTTTTTTTTTAATTTTTTTCTTAATTTTCTTTTGTTCTTTTTCTTCTTTTTTTTCATTTTTTTTATTTTTTGAAAAAAAAATTTTTCATATATAGCTCCGTCGAGCTCCCGCGATGCGAGCGCCCTCACGCACCAGAGCGCGCTCCTCCTCTCCACTCACTATAACACCTGCCGAGGCCACCGCGGACAACGCCAACGCCGGATTTCTGATATAGCCCGACTAAGAAATGCATTCGCATTTAAAACTGGGGATGCGTAAAGCAAGCAGCTATGGAGCGGTGTTTCCTACTGGAACATACCAATCGCTGCTAATGTGCAATGAGAGACAGAAGACTCCGACTGGACACAGAGACTCGCAGTCCGCTTTTAGTTAAGGCGCACGCTGCGAATTTTTATTGTTCAACAACGCACAGGAGAAATCTCCCACCGGCACCACCTTGGAGGTCAAGATCCATTGCCATATATACGGGGTGGCCAGTGAACGGTTGTGCAGCGCGAGCAGTCGGTTAGCAGACGTTGCTCGCTAGCAGACGCTAGTCTGCTAGCGAGCAGCAGACGCTAGCAGTCACAGGCAGCGTCTGCTAGCAAACTCGCTAGCAGACGCTGCCTGTGTGGGCGTCGCGAGTCGAGAGAGAGAGAGGGGGGGGAGCGTAGGAGAGGAGAGAGAGAGAGGGGGGGCACGCATGCGCAGTGGGGAGTGTGGGCGCTGCGGGCAGAGATGCCTAGAGAAGAGAGGGGGGAGCGTAGGAGAGGAGAGAGAGGTGGGACGCGCATGCGCAGTGGGGAGTGTGGACGGCGCGGGCAGGGATGCCTAGAGGAGAGAGGGGGGGGCGTAGCAGGGGAGAGAGGAGGGCAGGCGCATGCGCAGTGAGGGTGTGGTTGCCGCGGGGAGGGATGCCTAGAGGAGAGAGAAGGAGAGAGGAGGTTTTTTATTTTTTTGAAAGGGTTTGCGCATGCGCAGTAAGGGTGGTCACGCCGCACACCACCACCACCGGATTACGCTTCGCCATAAGATGCTTCACATCTAACACCTGCCGGCGCGCACACCTCCTCAACCTATCCTCCTCCTCCTCCGCGGACAACGCCGCACAACGCCAACGCCGGATGCCTGACATAGCCCGACTATGAAATGCATTCGCATTTAAAACCTAATGCTCGCGCTGCACAACCGTTCCCTGGCCACCCCGTATATACGCGTATGGCACTGGATCTTGACGTGCAAGGTGGTGCCGGTGGGAGATTTCTCCTGTGCGTTGTTGAACAATAAAAATTCGCAGCGTGCGCGTTAACTAAAAGCGGACTGCGGGTCTCTGTGTCCAGTCGCAGTCTTCTGTCTCTCATCGCCCATTAGCAGCGATTGGCATGTTTCAGTAGGAAACACCGCTCCATCACTGCGTGCTTTGCGCCTCCCCAGTTTTCTCTCCTGTGCAACGATGCGATGAGCGCCAGCGTCAACGCCGCCGCCAGTGTAAGCGTTAGCGCCCTCTGCTTCACATCTACACATGGTTCCCTTTAGCGGGAGATGGTGTATTTTTTTCATTGAACAGCTATCTCTGAAAAAAAAATTGAAGGACACTTTGTAAATTCCAAAGTGTGTTCGGCGAACGACTGTGCCCATTGAGAGGGGTCGGTCAGGAATGGAACGCGATGCGCGCGTCTCTCTCCTTGCATGCTTGGACACATTGGGCACAGCGACGCTACGCAAGCAAACCGCGAGCGCTGTAGAGTCCGTCGCGAAGCGTTACCGACGCGACCGGCGTCCGTTTGCGCGCCGCGGCGGCCACCTGGCACCATGCCAGCGCACGGACGGACGGACGGGCGTGAGCATGAGACAATAAAAGCTTGCGTCTTAATATTGTTCGTTAGATCCTGCTGCTCTTTGTGAGCCCTCTGTAAAACGATGGATACGTTCGCCTTCCATGCGAGCGCAGCTGCTGCAGCACGCGCCGCCACGAACTAACTTTCAGAAAAAAATCACAGCATATCCACGGGGTGAATGATGAAGAGTTTGGGGCGAAGCTCGTGAAGCAATCATGGTTACACCGTGAAATCTTCAGTGGTTTCGTCCAGCAGTAATCAAAGCGATTACTGCTGGGCGGCCTCCTTGGCGTGCACCGTCTCGGGATCGCGCCGCCCTCGAGTCGCGGCGGCCTCTCGAGCTCGCACCTCGGGATACTGCCGACGAGCACGAGCCGCAGCGGTGCGGCCTTCCGCACCCGGCGCTCCTCGTCGTCCATGGTCCGCCAAGCAGCACGATCCGGCAAGCGCACTCGTACGGCGACGATCCGGAGAATGAGAGATAGCGGGCGCTCGCCGCCTGGCGCAAACCCGCGCAGCCCGCGCAGCAGCCAATCGGAGAACAGCTGCACCGCCAATGCCATCTAGCGTACCTTAACCCAACCGCCATATTGTACGCATGTCTATGGGACAGCACCCTCTCGGAAACGAGATGAGAAATGGAATGCGTACAGCGCCATCTAGTATATCGTCACCCAACTGCAGTTTGCATGCAGCTCTATGGGACAGCGCCCTCTATTGTACGATAAGGGAACACTACGGGGTACAGATGATGGTTGACGATCGACGCCGCTCGACAACCGGCCAGGTCTCGCCATGAGGAGCTTCGCTCCTAATAAACACATTTTTGAGACATGGCTTTCAGGTTGTCTTTGCTTTCCGTGAACTTGTGGTGTGATGGTCGCCCGTCGCCGAGACATGATACGCAATAGTCCCAAGAGTGTGGAAGGAAAATGTAAATGCAGCGTCCATCGTTATTTCCAATTATAATTTGCGTGTCACATAGCGTTTGCGATCACGCATTTGCTTGCGAAAATACAAACCACAATTTTGCAGGTTTTTAAGCTAAGATATTTCAGTCATCACGACAAACATTGATCGTACACAAACCGAAAACTATCGAAGCAGTATGGGTGAATTTTGAAGCAATCATTAGGGAGGTGTACCGTCGTGTAACGGCTCCAGCCGTCCACACTGTTGGCGGAAATTGTGCTCTATAACTATGCTACTGGTGCATTCTACAATATATTTTTTGAGTGTCATTCGGTTTGGGTGCTACATGCTACAATCTTCAACTTCGGCACGCTTGAGCCTCAGTTCTCTAATCGTTTCAGCAGTGAACATCTTTTTGTTTTTTTGTACAACAGACGACAATTTTGGAAAATATACGGCATGTTACTTGCTGTGGAAGTCCGTGCTTCCAGTGCAACTGTTTTAAGTAGTTACTCGGGGTGATTGCTCTGTACGTCAATTTTTTTCTCAATCAAAAGGTAGTGTCTGGTCACCCCTGTCTATGTGAAATGAGGTTTGCTGTTGCTATCTCGCAGAAAAGCGTATTGAGTTAGTCATGAGTTGCGACCATTCTAGGAGAATGCGCAGTTCCAGGTACCGTTTTATAACTTGGGGTGTTTATTTTTCATTTAAATATTTGTGCGCTCGCTTCTGCATCCTTCTTTCTGACGATTCCGCATCTGAGTAAATATACTGTATTTACCTGATTTTAGCGTACAAAATATCGTTTTGGCTAGTGAAGAAAAAAGAAACGCGTCTCCGGAAATGACGATATCGTCATCGTCACTATCACCAGCAACGCCTGCCAAATTTTTCTGTCACCTGCAGGACGAACAGCTTTCCGAATTAAGTTCGGTTCGTCCTATCTTCTGCAACTTAATTATAGTCTATTCCTGCGGGCATGTTAATTTAATCGCACCGTTCAACACTCTCCCCCTTTTTTCAGCTTCCTTTCTGAACTCTTTGTATCTACTCTCTTGCTCTAAGCGATAACCGGTCATATTTCGTATGCATCCGTGGTGTCCATGTTAGGTCGCTCCAAGTAATATGTACTATATTTCAAGCTATATGTTTTTTTTTGTCTGAACCACTCTACTGTCTTCCGATCTCTTAAACGGATTGGAATTACTCTTTCAGGTAGTCATAGAATACCTATGATATCGGAAGTTCTTACCTCGTGAATCGATCAATGCATTTTTTTTAATACGTGAAGAACGATGTGGTTATATTTATTTTTGCCACGCTTTCCGCTGTCTCTGCGTTCAAGGAGAGTTTTGGAAGCTAACAGGGGGGATGGTAACAGGGGATTACGTCGTGCGCTAGCGTTGCTACTGTATATTATTGATACACTATTGGGTGCGACGCCGGCACGCGGCGGCTCTACGTAGCAAAAAGCTAATCTGATCCACGCTTCGCTCTCCTTTCATGTCAGCTATCGGCCAATATCATAAATCTGCTGTTTGACTCCATGCAGAAGCAGTCAGCAGCCCAAAAGAGATTGTGGGAAGGTCCCTTAATCAACACAGGGTGCTTCACAAAGGGGCACATTTGCGCTCCACCTGTAGACTGCCCTTGAAGCGCACGACAGGAAGATTTGGCTGATGTGTTCACAAGAGCGTGTGTTGATGCTGTATACGTTTTCCCACCAGGCGTTAAGGTAGTTTATTTCCAGACAATAATCATTACCTGCCTTAACCGCATTTCCTTTAGCTTTGCATCGGTGCACGTTAAAGAACACCACATGGCCCAAATTTCCGGAGCACTCCACTACGGCGTCCTTCATAATCCTATCGCTTTTGGGACGTAAAACCGCACATATTACCATTATCATTATTCAGCTTTACATTATTACATTCTCAATTTAGGCCATCAAGCCTTTCTGGCAATTCGTCGCCATCATTGCTGAAGTGCGTTAGGTCATCCGGAAATCCTAGTTTTCTGAGACATCCACAGCTAATCTTCATTTTACTTGTCTGTTTTTTTTACTCACTCCCCTCTGTAATGCCTTTGGCCTTGAGGGTATTAATCAATGAAATGAAATGAAATTCGATTTCTCCAAGGCTTACTTCTCATCGTAGGAATACTTCTCATCAATGACTTGGCATTAAAAAACACAAAAATAAAAAAAGGGGACATGAGTCAGTGGACCAGTTAGTGCGTACGTCCTTATTATCGTCACAGTCAGTTGAAAAAACTTCGATGACCTAGCCTTGAAACGACGACCCGAAATCTGCTGATTTTTGCATTCGAGCCATAACACCTATATGTGAAGGCCAATAACCTCGATAAGTAAAGCAGGGATCGGTACTCTTTTATCTTTTGCATGACCTATGATAGTATATATCATGTCTCAGCAAGGAAATGCGTAGTATAAGACCTTACGAAAGGGCAGAAACACGTGGTCAATTCGAAATTTTTATAGACGAACGAATGGCTCTCGGCTGCCTATGTTGGGCAGCAATCTCAACATTTGGCAGGAATATGTTGTCTTCTTGTAACGTGTAATAACTCACTGAAGCATCTTTATATCCATCCCTCTTTTTCATTATTTTATTATTCTCTGTTCAATGAGGAATTGTCGGGAAATCTGAACACATAACGTCTAAAAACCGCCAGGCTTGAGGGGGAACGCGCAGCACAGTCCCAGCGAAAGCTGGAAGAGCGGCCTTTCTAGAGACTTTTTTAAGCACTCTTGGGCAACTATTAGAAGCACACTTGCATGGTACCCACTACGTCATAAATCATCATAATTTTTGTGTAGTGGGGAAGCGTTCACTGTGCCGTTATTGTACCCGCTGCGCACTTGTAAGGAATTATGTGCACTTTCTTGATGTTGCGGCTGAGGGGATGAAGAATTATTCCTGAGGCTTTTGTAATGAATTGGAGCATTGAACGACCCTCTCGTTACGCAGTTCGCCATTTGTGATGCCAGGTTGTTACTTAACTGTTTCAAAACACTTTACAACACATGCTAACGCGGTTCATTACACGATATGGAGGGCCCGGGATCGATTCCCTTTCTGTGAGAGGAATTTTTCATTTATTTAGGCTTTTTTTTCTTCCTTCGCGCGATAGTAGTTAGGGACACCGGTGGCGGCGGCGGCTGACAACTACGGTGCAAAAACAGCCCTTGTTGTCATCTCATAACAGCTTTCGCTGTAAAAGTGCAGATTTGTGGGCAATTGGTTGGATGTACTTGAAAGGGCCATAGTGCCAGACGACGTGGACAAGGAAGACAAATTACACGAGAGCGAACTTTCTATGGATCGTTTATTTGTGGAAAGTTCAACATTTATAACTACGCACGCAAAAGACCACAACATTGTGCACTAAAAAAAGCAGCATCCAGACAATTCAATTCACTTTCAGTCAAGGCTGCTGACGCCGCTGTTACCTATCTTCGCTATCACATAGGCTTCAGCAATTTCTCCGGTACCTTTATTGACATTCATATATATCATTCAACGTTGTCTAAAGAGAGGTTCACAGCCACAGTCATTGCAGTGGACAGAAACATGCCCTTCCCGATAACGGCCTAGGTTTTTGTGAAGTAGCTCTCACCAGCATGAATCAGCACGTGCTTTTCTCGTCCTTCTTCACCGTCGTCGTCGTTTTCATATTCTGTTTTGCTCCCAAGACAGAACAAATTTATCATTCATGCATTTGCCAGTCGCGCTGGCGTCAACTTTACCGCATGAAAACGGAAAACGATGAACGACTTTAGGGGTGCGTAAAACGAAAGGGCACTGATGCTTCTTTCTACGCCATACCCATTTCTTTGCATAGGCATATGTACCCTTGCATATGCTGAGAAATATTTATGGCGCATAAAATAGCATCTCGTTTGTTGCTTTTCGCACGACATTACTTAGCCCATGCGACACAATATACGGGTCAAAAAGCCTTTTTTTGATCATTCGAACTGGTCGCACAACGTTATGCTGTTTATTTAGATTATTGAAGGCGCTTTCTGCAACTGAAACAAGCACATGATCTGTCTATCGAACTTCTTTTAGCGCTCGTGTCGTTCGTCTTTCTTGTCCGTGTCCTCTAGCACAATAACCCTTTCAAACGCAGAACAGCGTTAGTCCAGAGAAACAACTTCTGGCGCGTTTACACAGGAGTAGATGTATCACCCTACTGTAAATATTTAATGGTAAATCGTAACAATAGGAAACAAAACGGGTACAAACTCTGCTGAAGCAGCGCTCTATAAAGGAGCGCTGACACAAACATTGTGCACCTTGATTTTTTATTGGAATAGGTAGCTTATGACCCACTTATCCCGGCTGGAAACCTCGTATACGCGAGGGTGCGACGGTTATTGACTTAGAGACGCTTTCAGAGCGCCCATTCGCAGTTTCATTTCGAAATACCACCGAGCTAGGCAGCAGCAGTTCCGGCGGCAAGGTAAACGCAGCTGGCCACATGACCATGCAAAACTGTGACGTGAGCGCCACGTTCGAGAGCGTGCATGAGCGGGCGCCGAACTGACAGCCAGCCCACGCAAAGCCGCAGGCAAGCAAGTGCAAAACGCATGTCAGGAACCAGCCAACACAAACTCGTGACGTTGGTTTGTTTACATTGCCACTGCGTTGATGTTGGCGTCGCGAGGGGCTCCGCATCTCGTTCAGTCGAACATCATGCACTTTAAAAATTATCTTAGGGTGCATGCTTCTGAAGTCTCGTGACAATATGTTCTAGGCTATATTCGCCCTTCATATTTCGTAGATGTTGTGTATGCCTCTACATCAATCTATCTCGCTCATTATCTCGCCTTTGAAATTTTGTGTCTGTCCCCCTTTAAATAAGCCAAGCGATTTATTTTGAATGGTAATTCCTAGATGAGTGATAACATAAAGTTGACAAATACTCGTACAAGTAGTACAGCATTACAGGCGCTGCAGAGTGTTCCACGGTATCTTGGTATTGTTAAAACAATGACACTGACAGATTCATACCCTGAGGTAGAGTGAATTAAAGCAATCTGATTCAACTCTACAGAAAGAAAATCTTTTGTTTCAGGTAATGCATGTGCTTCAGAGACCACAGCAAAGGCTTCGCACCAATCGGCCAATGAAACTCCATCAGGACGTCCACTTTTTACAGGAATAAAATACAGTTTCTTTGACATTTATTTTGCCTGCCAGCCGCCATTTCTTTGCTGTAAATTCAACTACGTTTCCTTTTTTAACACGACAGCCCTTCTTACCAGAGTCCGCCAACGACTGACGCACATCATTTTCATTGCGAAACTGAACTGAACTAAAGGGCAAATGAAAAGACCAGAAAGTAATTCCAAAAATATTTACAGTGAGTCACCCGATCACGGAATCGATCTTCAAGCTGTCCAAATCACAATGTAAAAAAAGCAAAGAAAAAGGAAACCAGGGAAGAGCAAAACGACTCAGTTCAATGAAGAACCGTCAAGTCTTCACCATGTGTTCAAGTGATTATACTCTCGAAACCCTCTTCATTACATCAGTTTGCACTTTTGGCGCTTCAAGAAAACGTGACACAGATTCACAAAATAATCACGCATCGACTTGACTCCAACACCTAAACTGTGAACGGCCGTATGGGTTTGCTTTACTCTATTCAGGTGCACGCGATAAAGGCATCCTAATATTCCTCGAGGACAACTTCTTGGCCGAGTTGGTAGTTCTTACAGTATGATATTTTGCTGCCAGTAAGCACAACACACACAAGAAAGACACGAACACGACGACATGGGCGGCACTTCCAAGAAACTTTTTACATTAATAAGTTGGGTGGTAAATGTATCAGCGACATGTCGATACCGTTGCGGTCTTCAGAAATTAGTTTATTTGAGAGATGGCTGCGTTACGCAGTGTTGTGTTATTTTGCGCATGTGTCTGTCAAAATCAGCGCCCAAAGGGGCTTATTTTAGGCAATTTGGGTGGAGCCTTTGTTGTCGTCTCTGAGGTACACACTATTGCTGGAAGAGAGAAGAATGATACAGTTAATTGTGCATTACGGTCGTTTTACATAAACTGTATGCTCAACTATAAACTTTAATTCTTCTTTGCTTGATTAGCACTAAGGGTATCGCACTAAGAGCACTGTGCCTTCTGAACACGTATCTGATTGCTATAACCTACCGTCATGAAGGCATAATAAAAAAAATTGTATTTTTTTAGTATTAGTATTAGTGAAATTGGATGCAGCATCACAGAATTATGTGCCTCTAAGTTTCCTTTTTCGCATTATTGAACACAGCACTTTAACGCAGTATTTAACCTTGGTCTACATGACCAAGTTATTATTCCTGTCACGCATTTCTTGTGTAGGCAAAGAAACATTCGATTGTGTTGAGATTATAGTTGTAAAGAAGAAATGATTATTACACCATATCCGGCAAAGCAATCGCATAGTTTTGGTGACGGTGCACCGCCACCACGCAGCACATTAGTAAGTGTATATTAAGAGGCAATGCAACTGAACGGATGCGCTAGACATGTTAGATTATATCGACTCTCAAGTTTGCCACGAAAATACTTGAAGTACTGCATGGAGAGAGTTACAAGGTGCAGAATAAACCCTGTCATTAAACTGCCATTCTTAGCTCTGCTAGCATTATCTTTAAGTCTATGTGAGATGCACTTACCCCCTCAATAACAGTCTAAGTGACCAGACAGCCAGTATTGAGCAAGGCTACGTCCAATATACAGGGCGTTCAAAATTAAGCTCTAGGGTTCGTTAAAATCCAGCGCTGAAAGACGCGTGAAAACCACCTTTGAAGATAAATTATGTGTCCAGGGGGCAGGAAGTCAGACAATCATTATCACTGTCAGCCACCCAGTTAACATAGAATGCGTAATAATTTACTTTTTAATGACTGCAGTAAGCTGGCATGTTTGTGTCGAAACGTTAGAGGCAGTCGCGTTTTACAGAGCTTTACTTAAAAGAATTTTTCTAGCATGTCTGCGCGCCGAACCATCCGGCTGCAGAGCTTAATTACGATTCGGATGATTACACCCGCAATACAGTGAGGAATCTCTGTTGAACCACGGCAGTTGCATGCGGCGTTCAACCTGACAACGAGTCAAAGGCATACACAATGATGATGGCGGCTTCGTTTTACTACCGCCTGGCAACATGAAGCAATGACTTCTCGTCCCATCAGAAAGGGACATTGCGCAGATCCTCATTGCCTTGCCTGCGTAAACATGCAAACCGCAAGTAAACTATGCAGCTGAATATCAAGGCGCACAGACAAGCTTGAAGCATTCTTCTAAGTTTTTAACTGCGTTGAAACTCGGCTGCCTTCAACGGTTGCCGTGCAAACGTCGTCAGTTACTGCAATCATTTAAAAGTCAATTTTGCAATCCTAGTTATTTTGGTGTCTGACAGCGATAAATATTGTATGACTTTGTGTCCCCCTGGACTCATACATTATCGGCGAAAGTGGTTTTCAGATAGCTCCCAAGCTGATTTTTTAGAAAACCATAAAGCTACCATAGTAAGCACTGGGAAATATGGCGGATATAGCGGAAATAGTGCTGGGTATGCTGGAAATCATGGCGTTCATAGTGGACAGTGGTGGGTGGCATGGTGTACGTTAGATGGGTGAAGTGGAAAGCATGGAGGACGATGGTGGAGAGTAGCAGCAAAATAGTGGGTAGCGATAGTGGACAGCGCCCACTATCGCGCGAATGCTGGAAAGCAGACAGGCAATGGTGGGTAAGGAAAATGATGGTGTACTATGCTGTACCATGCTGGACAAGCTGCGCCAAACCGTCATGGCGGCAATGACGTCACGTCCGACAGCGCCGGAAGAGAAATAGGCGCTGCGGCCTTGCCCACTAGGATCGCCGCTGTCGTCCTCTCGCATTTTTCTTTCCTGACATGGCGTCGCGCTTCTACAACGTGGTCAGCACGTGGTGATTGTGTTTGTGCTGATGCGGTTGATTTTTGTGCGGGCTGTTGTGTGTTTTTTTGTTGCGATCATTGACTTAGGCGGAACTTCTTAAATTAATATGATGTGCAGTATGCGCAAGCTGGGTGATCAACAGCTGCCAGCTACCCAAGTACGATTGATTTGCTGGTGATAAACGTGATTAGCCTTGGAATACACCGTCTTCAAATGCTTCCGCACATCATTGATGAACAGCGCCCGAATAGTTTCTTGCAACACGCTCTGTGGCGTGGACAAGCGACGAGTCAGTTCGTGCTCATCGGCAACTCACCACATTGCCTCTAGAATGATGGATGCCCGCAAACAAGTTGTCAGCCCATGCCGACTCCTCACATCACCTGAAGACCGACGTACGTTGCAAGCGTACGCTGCCAGCATGTTTTCTTGAGAAAAGTAGGAGGCTTTGGCTGTTATTCTGTGCATGGTATGCATTGTTATTGCTTTATGCGTTATAGGCAAGGGATAATGAATGCCGCTGTGCTGAGTACTCTTGCAGTTGTGCTGAACCTGCTACCGCAGGACGTTTGTAAAGAGCTTCATCGCTAGTGTTAAAGGGTGCTGGTATATGTGGTACGGACGCACTACCCGCCATAGAACTGAAAGCAGAGATAAAATTTTCGGTGTTCATCTTACACAGGTATCTAGCAGCCGTCACTGCACTTGGAATAACCGAACAAAAAAAATTATTGCTACAGCCACCGGGTTGTGATGTAGCAATTTCGGTGCTGTAGCACCGGCTTGGGGACTGCGAATCAGTGAGGCGCAATAAGTTGCATTGGTCGATGTTTGTTTAATGTTTATTTTGCGTCATTTTGGTAAAAAATATTAAACACTGTTTATGCTAGCCCCCTTTTGCACTCACAAGTTTTTCTGTCGGAAAGAGCGGGAATTTGTTCAGAATCCGCGCCTAAGGATGAGAAAATGTTGAAGGTGGGCTTCGAGGGAAGGCGGGAGGGGAGGGGTCGGCAGTGCAGCGCGAGTGCAAACTGGCCGGCTTCCGGCATCGCCCACTATGAGTTTGATTTGTCTCTGCAATGTGTGAAAGTTTAGGCTGTGGTTAAATTGTGTTTGTTTTTCTTGCGTGGCTCAGGCTAGGGGATCGCGTTTTTATTTTGCGAGGGGAAGGTTATTTGACTGCTGAACTTACCCGCTTGTGGTTTTCACCATATTTATTGCAAGAGCTACCATCAAGCTAACGTTGCGGGCCTGTTGCGAGCGCAAGTAATTGTTTCGGCACGGAATGCCGACACTATTCCGTTTTAGGTCAGCTCGCAATATATATATATATATATATATATATATATATATATATATATATATATATATATATATATATATATTAACAGCTGGTAACAGCTAACGAGCTGTAGTGATTTGTAGTGCGATTAAACTGTACAATGAAAGACACGTTTAAACTACGCGACGACAACACGTTCAAACATAAAAACACACACCATGCGCTTCGTGTGTGTGTTTATTTCTATGTTCTAACGTGTTGTCTTCGCCCAGATTTAACATGTCTGCTATATCTATGAACCGATTAGCCGAACAACATACCATGCCTACAACAAGGACTCACTACATGTATTTCATTGTGCGAAAAGACCAGTTTACGTAAGAGCATCAATATGTTGATTACCTGAACAAAACATTTTGACTTATAACGATGCTGTTTAAATGTTTTTCAGGTTCTTGAAGAAGTGCATTTTTTTTGTAGTCACTTGAAATAGAGCCACCGAGAGAGAACCGTGATGCTGTTGGGAAGGTCTTCTACTAGGGTTTTCTGCAGAGCTGCTTGTATAGGCAAAGGAGTGAGCAAAACACCAAGAAATGTAGGAAAGTGAATAAAGTTATTCACTGAGTCAGGCTGTTTATTTCTTTGTGCAAACAGGGTATTATTGTGCCCGTTTCACCTGATAACACACGCTTGCCTAAGCGCGCAAGTGTGCATGGCACGTTTATTTTTCTTGTTTGTTTTTACTAATAACTTGGGTTTTACGTCCCAAAATCATGATACGATTATAAGAGACGCCTTAGGGGAGGGCTCCGGAAATTTCGACCATATGGTGTTCATTAACGTGCACTGACATCGCACAGTACACGGGCCTCTACCATTTCGCATCCACCGAAATGCCACCGCCGCGACCGGGATCGAATCCGCGACCTTCGGTTCTGCAGCCGAGCACCTTAACCACTGTTCCACCCAGGCGCATATTGTCTGTTTATGTATTTTGCAGGTTTATGTATTTTGCAAGCAGAAAAAACACTAATCGTGATGAGGCATTAAGTTAGGAACTGTCTAATCGGATGTTTTGGTAACCGATATAGAACTTTCTGCACATGATTTTTGGTTAGCTTCATTCCTTCCCAAGTGTTTTAAATAAAAATGACTAAATAGGCAATTAAGAGCACAAGAAATAGTGTTACTTACTACATCCAATAGTGAGCAACAAGTATTTGGTCACGTCGTCATGGAGTGCGTCGGCATAGTAGCTTGGGCACTCAGTGTATTGCCACAGACGCTTCTTTCTGTTTCATGCTGCCGGCGTATAGCACGTGGTGATACTGCCTTGTGCGATCCGCGCCAGAATGTCTGAGCGCATTCTAGATAGTTTTCGGATCATCTGTTCGGCTTGAGCTCTCAAACGCGAACAGCAGAGTTTATTCTGGCACAAACCAACAAAATCGGCCACCAGCGTTAACGCTCGATTGTTTGACGCCTCGTGTATAAGTGCCGATGCGCGTTGCTCTGGATCAGATTATCGGCGGCCGAGGCTCTGTGCGCCGCTATCAGTGTATCAGTGCACAGCGTGTATTGCTTGCTGTAGCTTAACTTTTGGTTTCCCGGCCACAAGTTCGGCCACAAAAAGGGTTTCAACTTGGACACGCCGACTCCTCCTTTCGTCGAGGTCACCACGACGTGGCAATATAACACAGGGTGCGTAATAGAAGGCCCATTAGTGGGGTCTTCATAACATGGTGCGCGTTGTGCTGAGCCGCCTTGAACGAAACAGATCACGTGACCTTCGAAGGCTATCCAAGGCATCGTGCCAACTGAGCCAGGGTCGCTAAAGGAGTGGGCTGCACGTCACGTACGCGCACTTTGGCAGCCATTTATGCAGTCTTGTCAATCCGCCCTCCGTGTCCTCAAAAACTTTAAGCATTTCCTTGTGCCTGATCGTTGTCATCGCCGCAACTGTCAAGCGACCAACGAAGGTGAAAGTGCGTGGTTAACTGTCTTCCTGCACTTCACATTCCCGACTGTGAATTGGTGAACGAAGGCAACGCGTGGGTTCCTAGTGGAGCGGAAGCCGTGCGTCGACTGGAAGACAATATCCAGTCCAACGACACGTTCCGTAACCAGCGCGTGGTCACCGCTTACGCAGTACGGTGTCGCAATATATCATGAATTGTCGACTTCATCTGATATTTTCATCCACAAAGCACGTCTCAAACATGCAGTAAATGCATCCTCGGTCTCGTCGTTTAAATTGTTACGGGGGGGGGTTTATTGAGGATCCTAAGAGAGCGACGATCGTAGCAGCAGCACGCAGGGTGTAGCCAGAAGGCGAATTGTCGGCGTGTGCCAGCCGATGGCGATGGGCCTCCGTGCTTGCCGATCTTCTTCCTCACAATGACCCCCGGTATGGAGAGGTAGCCATCCTGGCGACCTAGAGTGAGGTCAAAGGATCATAATATGCCTTGAGGTGGTCAATATGGACTCTCTCTCGCCCGCGACGACGGAGATCGGAAGATGGCGTAACGGGTTCTACCACATAATTGACAGGGGAGGTTTGCGCAACCACGCGGTAGGGTCCGTGGTACTTTGGCAGGAGCTTAGATGAAAGGCCGGGAGCAGCAACTGGAGGCACCCAAAGCCACACGAGGGAGTCGATAGGAAAAGGGTCCGGAGGTGGCTTGGAGTCATGGCGCTAATTTTGGCGACATTGTTCATCATAGGTGAAAGATCGGGCAAGTTGTCGGCATCTCTCAGCGTGCTGAGTGAGCTCAGACACAGGTTGGACGTCGGCAGGGTCTGGATGGTACGGGAGAATCGTGTCAATGGTGCTGGACGGCTCGCGGCCATAAAGCAAAACAAATCGTGAGAATCCGGTAGTGGCTTGGCAGGCGGTGTTGTACGCGTATGTGACAAACGGAAGCACAAGATCCCAATTGCAGTGGTCTGAGGCAACGTACACAGACAACATGTCACCAAGGGTCTGGTTAAATCATTCAGTTAAGCCATTGGTCTGTGGGTGATAAGCGCTAGTAGTGCGGTGAATAATTTGGCATTCAGATAGGAGTGATTGCAGCACGTCCGAGAGGAATACACGTCCCCGACCACTCAGCAGTTCACGAGGTATGCCATGGCGAAGAATAAAGTTGTGCAGAATAAACGAAGCAACGTCTTTTGCTGTTGCAGCAGGCAAGGCGGCAGTCTCAGCATACCTTGTCAAGTGATCTACGGCAACGACAATCCATCGGTTTCCCGCACTAGTGCATGGAAGAGGCCCGTATAAATTGGTGCCGACGCGGTCAAACGGGTGGGATGGACATGGAAGTGGCTGGAGAGGTGCTGTCGAGAGGTGGGGAGACTGGTTTGCGTCGTTGGCAGGCGATGCAAGAGCGAACGTACTTGCAGACGAAGTTATACATGCCCCGCCAATAATATCGTCGACTGAGCCGCATGTACGTCTTAGACACTCCACCGTGACCACACTGTGGGTCATTGTGAAAAGCGGAGCACAATTCTTGACGAAGATGGCGGGGTACGACTAGTAACCATGTGCGGCCGTCGCTGTGGTTATTGCGGCGGTATAAAAGTCCGTCGCAGATAGCGAAATGCTGTGCCTGGCGTCGCAGCGCGCCAGGTGCCGACGCTGTCGGAGGGCTTGACAAAAAGTCCAAAATGGTGGCGATTCATGGGTCGTTTCGTTGTTCTGAGGCCATTTCCAAGATGTCAAGCGGCTTGATCGCGAGTAGAAGTGCTGTCGTCTGAGGTGAGGGGAAAACGAGAAAGGGCGTCAGCATCAGAGTGTCGGCGGCCAGAGCGATAGACGACGCGGATGTCGTAGTCCTGGATTCTGAGAGCCAATGAGCGAGTCGGCCTGACGGGTCCTTCAGGTTCGACAACCAGCAAAGAGCGTGGTGGTCCGTTACGACGTCAAAAGGACGACCGTAAAGATGGGGCGAAATTTCTGAAGAGCCCATATGATGGCCAAGCACTCTTTTTCTGTGACAGAATAATTGGTCTCAGGTTTTGTTGAATTGAATTGAATTGAATTGAAATTTATTCCGCAACAACTGGACATGTTACATGTTAGCGCACGACTGACATAGGCGACCACGTATTCGGTGTTGGCATCCTTACGTTGCGCGAGCACAGCACCAAGGCCGACACCACTGGCATCAGTGTGAATTTCTGTCTGTGCGCTGGGATCGAAGTGGCGCAAGATTGGCGGAGATGTAAGCAGGCGGCGAAGAGTCGCAAACGGGTGATCACAGGCTTCCGACCAGGTAGACAGTTCAGTGTCGCCTTGGAGAAGTGCGTTCAGGGGTGCGATGAAATTAGCGGAATTGCGAACGAAGCGTCGAAAATAGGAGCATAGGCCAATAAAGCTGCTTAGTGCTTTCAGGGTAGTGGGCTTTGGGAATTCGGATACCGCCCGACGTTTAGCAGGATCGGGGAGAATGCCTTCTTTGGAGACAACGTGGCCTAATATAGTAAGTTTGCGAGCCGCAAATTGGCACTTTTTCAAGTTAAGCTGGAGACCAGCATTCTGGAGACAGGTCAAAGCATGATGTAAACGGGGGGCAGATGAGCCGAAAAATCTGGGCAATAGACGACAATGTCATCAAGATAGCAGAGGCAAGTGCTCCACTTCAGGCCGCGCAGGATGCCGTCCATCATGCGTTCAAAGGTCGTGGGCGCGTCGCAAAGACCGAACGGCATTACAGTGAATTCGTACAATCCGTCTGGTGTTACGAACGCCGTTTTCGAACAGTCAGCGTCCGCCATGTGCACTTGCCATTAGCCAGAGCGGAGATCCAAGGAAGAAAAGAACTCCGCTCCCTGCAAACAGTCCAGCGCGTCATCAATACGTGGCAACGGATACACATCCTTTCGGGTAATCTTGTTAAGCCGTCGATAATCGACGCAAAATCGTATGGTACCGTCCTTTTTCCGAACCAGGACGACTGGCGAGGCCCAGGGACTGCTGGAAGGTTGAATGACACCATGTTGGAGCATGTCTTTCACCTGCTCATCGATAACGCGCCTTTCGCTCACCGATACTCGGTAAGGACGCTGTCGAATGGGCGCATGGCTCCCGGTACCGATGGTGTGCGACACGGTCGTTGTGCGGCCAAGCGACGTTGCTTGGGAGTCAAACGAGGATGAGAAACCTTCGAGCAGGCGAAGAAGCTGGTCGCGCTGCGTCGTCGTAAGGTCGCTTGCAAGAGTTGGTGTGAAAGACCGCGGCAGTGACTGAGGAGGGGAGGTCTCGAGAGTGGCCAGATCAGCGGAGTCTTCCATGATGTCGAAAATGGAAGAAGATGACAGTGGTTCGGCGCTCCCTAGGTTTTCACGGTGGCGCAGGGTGACTGGCTCGGCCGTTGGGTTTGACACGTACATCACAGATGTCCCAGAATTGAACTGAAGGGCGGCAAACGGCAGTGGTAGTGATCGGCGGCGAAGTAGAAGGTCAGACGGTGCGAAAAGCAAGGTGCCGTCGTTGATAGAAGTACAAGAGATGCTGACAAGAGCAGTAGACCCGGCCGGTATAACGGTGTCTTGGGAAACTTCGATTTTACGACAAGAGTATGTGTGGTTATTGATAATGTCTGGTGAAAACGGAAACAACTCGATTACGGCGCGGGCGCAATTGATGATCGCATGATGCGTGGAGAGAAAATCCCAGCCTGATATTACGTCGTGAGAACATGATGGCAGCACGATGAATTCGATGACATAGACGACATTCTGAATGACGACACGGGCTGTGCAGGCGCCGCACGGCTCGACGTGCTGTGCGTTGGTGGTACGATGAGATAGTCCAGAAAGTGGTGCCGTCACTTTTCCAGTTCGGCGGCAAATGTGGGCATCAAGTGCTGAAAGAGCAGCGCCAGTGTCGACGAGGGCTAGCGTACGCATTCCTTATATGGCGACATCAATAACGTTCTTCGGGGAAATTTGCTGGCACATTTCGCTGGCACCGCAGTTCTTGCCTCCTGAACTGCGCTAGTTAGCTTTCCTGGTGCAGATGGCTCCACCGTCGTTGCAAAATAAAGAAGATTGCTACGCTCCGCATTCCATACACGTGTCGGATTTGAAACCTTTTTTTTTTTTTGGAAATCGCCCAGTCCCTGTCTAATTTACGATTGTAAACAGTCGGCGGGATCAACTATGTGTTCGTACGAGGCGATGACGGCGCGAACGGAAAAGCGAAACTCTCAGCTTGCCGGGAGCTCGGTTTTTCAGAGTCAAGAAGCATATCTATTGGCAGCTCCAAAGGAGAGGATGAACGTTTATTTAGCAGCAAAACAGGGTGCGCCGTGTAGCGGCGTAGACGTCCCGGTGTTGCGCGTCGCTGCCTCGCTACCATGAGAGAGCAAGGCAAACGCTTGTGGTGCGCGGGTAATCGGTGCACAGAAGAACGTGGGAAATTGCTGTCATTGTACTGCACGGAAGAACGGGGCGAAACCTGCGGCATTGTACTGATAGAAAAGACCACGCCGTGCAAGACAATGTCCATGGGTACCTGATTCCTAGAAGGAAGCGGGAGGTGGTCGCTGCAAGAGCTTCGTTTGTAGAATGAGGGAGGGTTAGAGATAAACGGAAGAAGGAATGGAGCAGTCGCAAGGGAGCATGTCTCCTTTTCGCGAACGCCAGTCTGCAATGTTTTCCTTCAATGCGAAAACACACGAAAGGGGCCTTCAGGATATGGATGTAATGGTGGGTGACGCGCGTCGCTTTGAGAATAATGCGCGTGGCTTTGTTCAATGACGGAAAACTAAACAAATGCTGTAAGCGAGGGGCTGCCTATACTGTCTTATTTATTTATTGCCTTCAGCCAAGTGTTAGGTAGTGGATCGACGTCTTTGATTGAGTTTACCAGGAGTGTCGGCTACGCACGCACATAAAATAGTAGGTCCGGGTAACACCATCATTCATGTTGGAGGATAGACGTCAGTTTTGTCCCAACGATGTTCATAACAAACTTGGAACAAAAGGTAGGAGATACAATTTCCTTCTTGTGGTTAACTTATGGGCCTTGCTTAAGCTGGAAGATGAGTTTACAAAGTAACTGCATGAGCATTAAAATGTAAGTCATCAATTGATAATAACGCCCGTTATTGCCGTATGTGCAACCTACCTTATGCACCACTGACTTTTTAACGACTTCGCCCACCATCCACCCATATAGGATACCACCCACCTTGTCCACAATCTAATGAATCGGATCTGATTGCCCTGCGAACGGGTCCGATAAACTGATAATGTTCCACTCTAGCGCGTTAGATAGAGTTAGTTAATGTAACATAACTTTTACACCAAGTCCATGTTTTTGCGAAAAAAGGGATGCTGCACTCACTATTGCATGTTGTCATGCATTGGTCACAATTTTGGAAGTTATTAGAAGAATCTCCGCAGTGTGTGTCGTCACTCTGAAGGCAAAATTTATAATAGCTATTGTAGTGCCAGCCTGAACTCCTGCCATCGCAGTGCTTTTGGAGACCGTAACTGGCGCAAGGAGAATTATCTGAAAAAAAAAATGTTGGAAGAATATTTACACGTTACAACTTGAAGGTCTAAGGCTAATCCATGAAATATTTCAATACACAAGTCTGTTTGATAACAAACTTTTTGTACGCAGCATTTCAACATTCAAGGCATTTCTTAGCGACCGTCTGCCACTTTGATAATATCTATCTATCTATCTATCTATCTATCTATCTATCTATCTATCTATCTATCTATCTATCTATCTATCTATCTATATCTATCTATCTATCTATCTATCTATCTATCTATCTATCTATCTATCTATCTATCTATCTATCTATCTATCTATCTATCTAGCCGCTCTAGCCGCCTACGACTTCGTGCTCTCGTCGCCGTTTCGCTAATGGGATGTATATTAAAACTGATATGTCGTGACAAGACTATATAATGAACGTAAATGACAGGTCATAACATGAAAATCTTGAGGTGTATGTAATGAACGGCATGATTTATATATCGCGGTCTTGGCCCTCTTGCGGCCGTGTCATATATTTGATACATACCAAAAGCAGTATGACGGGACGCGACTGTATAACCAACATAAATGACAGGTCGTAGTAACGTGTAAATTATGAAAGGCAAATAATGTACTGCATGATTTACGTTACGCGGTCTTGGGTCGCACGCAGCTGTTCGCTCGCTTTATGTATGGCAAAGTTGCTACGTCGTGGCGCAACTCTATGGCGAACATAAATGACAGCTCGTAACATTGCGCTCATGCTTACAGAACGGTAGTCAAACACTACGTAGGTGCTCGTGTTCGCAAGACACAGCACGCCACGAAAGTCACACTTGGTGGATGCAAAATTTGAACTCATGTGGCCTACGTAGCGCAGACCTATCACCTCGATATTCAACATGTACAAGATGAGATCTTAAGGGAACATTCAGCGTAAATAGATGCAGGAACTAACATTAAGGCGATAGCCGCCTCATGAAACGCGGAAATTGATCGGAGTCCAGGTCGGCGGCATTAACACGCGGGAGGCAAAAACATAATCACGTGACGACGTCACCGTAGCACGTTATCATGTCGTCACATATCGCCAGAATTTGTGCCATCATCATAACGCACAATGTGGCGTCACAAAATGTGACGTCATCACAGCACTATTACTTGGCCAAATATAGGCCGATCCCGCACGCAGTGCAAAGCAGGGTGATCTACAGAAAACTTACAATCTTAAGCCTACTGTAGGTATATTAAGGAAGCTTGAGAACGCTGCACAAAGCTTCCGATCCTGAAGGCATCGCAAAAACAACGTAATTTGCAGAAATGTTTCGAAGGTGAGTGTGGGAGGTTCATTACATCGACTTCGAAAAAAAAAAAAGAAGACAGCATTAGCGTTTGAGTCGACTGAGGCGCATGCATAAGAGACCCCGTGAGGGTTTTTCCTTTTTTTTTAACAAGCACTATGCCTCTTGGTCAGCCCTCAATGCTCACAACACGCAGCAGCTCAGCTGGAACTTTATGTAACCGGGTGCAACCTTGCAAAAAGATGTACTTTATACCCACAGCTATCCTTGTGCCTACCACAGGGAATTTGAATAAGTGATCTGTCCAATAGCACCTACTCATTTTCTGGACGTGAAACACTCCTGGTTAGCTTAAGATAGGTTAGTTTGCCATACCGATCGACGTTTGAGTCCCTGATTTTAGGTGGGAAATTTGAACCTTCTAAAAAATTACGTCAGGGATTTTCGAATTGTTACTCAACCATACAATGCTTTAGTTGGTAACGCAGAACTTTGTGTTCTTAATGCGCGTAGTAGTTACTTTAGCCGAGAAAAATACCTACGGTTCGAACGGAAACCATCTAGCACGACTGTCTTTCACAAGTGAAGGGCAAGCAACCCGCGGTTCTGTGGCCGGCGCTGTCATTTTTTTCTTAGGTTGTAACCGAGCATAGTGTCCTTACGGGAAACCCGTGTCTCTGCTTACGAGAGCAGTCTTAGCCCCATTGCCTAGCATACTGAAGTGATTAAAAAAGGAATGGTGCCGTCAAAACTTAACATGCACTTAGCTTTATTAATACATATGAATAAATATTTTTACACATTGCATGGCATAAAATTTCTTAAGGCCTACAATATTAACTGAAAACGAAACGACGGGCCTTATCTGCCTTTTTTAAGTCGGCCCTGTCCGCTCGTGAAAGCCAAAGAACTTATTGCTTTGATAGCATGTGCGAAGCTATGACTACACTATGCTCCCCCCACCCTCGGGATTTCCTAAGGTTGTACGGTCCTACTTGTGACGCGCCATAATTTCACTTAAGCTATGGCTTGAAGTATCATTCACGTCTCGTTTAATTACCCGCCGCGGTTGTCGAGTGGTTATGGCGCTTGACTGCCTGACCCGCATGTCACGGGATCAAACCCGGCCACGGCTGCCACGTTTTCGATGGAGGCAGAAATGCTCGGGGCCGGCGTACTTATATGTAGTTGCACTTTAAACATACCCAGGTGGTCGAAATTTCCGCAGCCTTACACTAGGGAGTTCCTCGTGATCATGTCGTTGTTTTGGGACGTAAAACCCTAAACAATTATTATTATATCTTCTATAATACAATGCCATGCTGGCAAAACGATACAACTCTGCAACATAAAAAATCGCTGTGTTTTGAGTCATGTGAAAGGGCCTATAGACGGGAAATTCAAGAAAATCCTTGTGTGAACACATTTTTCTCGTTTTTATGCAGTAGTGAATAAAAACTCACTGGTCCCTTATATATTTACCTAGGTTGACTCGAAAGCGAAAGCTATCCTCCTCTTTTAATTTATTGCGATTGCAAGGCACTGTCGACGGCTTTCCGCCGCCATTATGACTTTCCGTCACTATCATTTTCTGTATAAAATCGAAATGAATAACAACACTGCGCGCATTGTATGTGCTACCCACGAGTAATAGCTCACGAGCGCTGGCGACGAACGCGGCTGAAGCGATAGCATCACCCCGCGAGCAATGCCTGCCGTCGATCGCTCCTGAAGGAGAGATGAAACACCCCGCACGTCTTTCGAAAAGAGCACGAATGACGACAGGGGACCAGAATGGAGGGTGCTGCGTCAGTCGGAAGGCGTGGTCGCTGTCTTGAAATCAGGAGGCGACTCTTAAACTTGCTCTACTCTCAACGCGTACTTCGCGCTTAGAGAACTGACAGCGCAAAAAGCGCTTCAGGCCCTGGATCAGCATTATTACCTTAAACCAGCCCTTTGGGGATTTGCGAGAGATTGGATCCTAAATTTTTACCTGCTAGACTTTCGTCGCATAAGATTAGAATTGGTTCCCATCGCATTTAAAGCTGTAGTTTTTTCTTTTCTTCTTAATCGATGTATTGATGCTGTCCCGCCCCCCTTCCAAAAGCTCTCTGCACCCAACTGGGCTTTGCACTACCTCCTGGATCAGAGACATGGCAAGCTTCGGGCACCTCACCTGATTGTGCACTGCCTCCATGATAGGCCCACCTTTCACCAAGCGATGATGTCATGTGGTAGCATCACAGTGAAGCCATAATTTCGTCATAGGTTTGACGATCTGTGACGCCTTAATGGCGTCATATGGTGCCGTCATCACGTGAAAACTTATTAGATAACTCGTGCTGACGCCACCGACGCATAACGCCGACTATTACTTTTCATCTTTTGTGGAACATCGAAGGCTTTTGCCCTAATATCCCTTGGTAACAATGGTAATAAAAGGTACTGCACTCGACCGGTATGATGCCTCGCACGTATGACCGCATATTGGGCGCATACATACGTGTTGTAGTTGAAGGTCCACTGCATCTCAGCAAATGTATGGGTGTAGGGACCCTAGTCAGGCAGAGGAAATCTGCCTTTAGTCCCTTCAACCTAGGCAATCTTTTTTGTTTTGTCTGAATAAACAATGAATGAATGAATGAATGAAAGGCATTTATTAAAGATTCGATGAAATTACTTTTGCTGCCATAAACAGATCAGGGGAATATCTAGCATTGAAGCAGTCAGAAACTTAGCAGTGCTTTTGTCTGGACAAGTTGGTGCGACATTTGCGAAAATAAAACAGCACGAAAGACGGGACGAAAGACACAGTACGACAGGACCAGCACTGGTTCTGTCGTACTGTGTCTTTCGTCCCGTCTTTCGTGCTGTTTTATTTTCGCAATCAGAGACTACTGAAGGACAACCCTTCCGTGTGCCATGGTTTTGACAAGCGCACACGGCCTCGTCAGGTCAGCAACTGCTTTTAACAGCGAAGCCGTTCCAACTCGGCATAAAATGACATGACCCAGAATTATTGTTATCATGAACTGGTACGCGCTGTCTTCGTCCTCTTCTGCTTCGCTCCCAGAACATGTGCGCTGATTTGTCCCGCGTATAGCACGAGCTAAGCGAAATCTGGACAGATTTGAGGGTTTGGAGAAGGGCGATAAAAGTAGGAGCGAAAGCAACAAAGCGACAAAAAGAAGAGAAAAAATAAAGACACAGAAAATGTTGGCGAAAAACATATTTCTCATGAGGCGCCGGGATTCAAAACCGCTGACCCCCCGATCCGAAGGCGAGCGTTTTAACCACTCGGCTATCCAGGCACGCCGACCGAACATACCATAGCCTTGATAGTGTCGTATAGCATCGGGCTGGAAAAGATAGAAATTGCTGAAGAGGAAATATTTTAAGGGGATGAGGAGGGAAAGAAGGAGGAGACAGAGTAAATCATAACATATAAACAATGAGAACGAGAAAAATTGAGGCAAAAGCTACGCAGAAAGAGAAAGACAGAAAGAGAGAGAGCCAAAGAAAGAGAACTAAATAAATACTGAGAGTGAGAGAAAGATAGGAAAGAACAAGAAAGAAAGATAGAAAGAGAAAGGAAGAGAAAGGGACAGAAAGAGAGAAAGAAAAAATAACGAATAAACAAATAAAAAAGCAGGAAAAAGGACAAGAGAGAGAAAAAGAGAAAAGTAAAAAGAAACAAAGCAGTGCTGTAGAGTAATATAGACAAATTGAGAGATAGGTTACCCGGCGAGCAGCCACGGCCCGTGATTCACTGTGCTAGCTTTGCGGGACAAAGTGGACACCTCGCGGGTTTTTAAAGCAATGTTTCAGTGTAGACATTGCATATTGTACGGGAACCTCAGCCGTGGTTCCGGCACAATATGCAATGTCGACATTGTTGGCTCCTCCACTACCATGAAGGCTTGCGGTGACTGCGCGAGATGTAGAATAGAAGAGAGCTAAAGAAAGCAGTTGCAGCCATTGTGATTGTTGTTCTTAATGTATATACACCGCCTATGCTATAAAATTGAGGGAAAGTACACACGAATACCTGCTGGCGGACGCGTTCATGACGTTTTGGGCCCGATCGTATCCTCGTCTGGGCACCCACCTGCCTATTATTGATCTCTCATAAGTAATTATACGCGCACAGAAAAAAGTATATAGGCGACATTCACACTCCCTTTACGTGTCTTGAATGAGTCTTGTTGAAGCTGTATAGGTAAAACTATCGAATTTTTATTGCATTCATAGGGTGTTTGAAAAATGTCACTTATATAAGTATTTGCATGATTTCTGCGATGCTTACACATAAGTAATTTTAACAAATTGCAGATGAGTGGGGATTCCAAGGCGTAAGAAAGGTAATCGTGGAAGTTGTGGAAGCAGGTGGAGTGATGAAATTAAGAAATTTGCTGTGATAATAGGAATCATCTATTGCAACAGGATATCAAGTGGAGATTACTGGGAGGTGCCCTCAATCTGCATGTAAATATAACATAGGGGGATGATGAATTTAATTACATTTTATGACTTTACGGTCAAGTTAGGCACGTGTGAGCAGCACAGTTATTTTTATGTCATAACACAAAGAAATATAACTATCTCTACGACAAGCTTTTCTCAGCTTTCAGCGATGTAAAATATGTAGTATTGTACAATATTTGTAAAACGTAACAATTTCATTTTATTAACAGAAACACTATCAAAATATCTTCTATATTCCTCATGCGTTTCTTGTCACATATACGGTAATCGCTTAAAGAGTTTTACCGTACCTTGCGGATCAACCTTTAAAGGCTTATCATATCCCAGTAGACCTGTAAAACAAATATTCCCTTCAGCACAATATTGACTCTGAGTTTTTGAAGAACATTGTCAGAATTGGGCTGTTTTAAATTAGTCGACATAATAGGAATGCATTTTCTTTTTTATGATCGCATTGACTAACGCCACGCCCGGACCCTCGTGAAAAACCGCTGAATTTTTCTAAATTTTGACAAGACATCTAAATTGCAACACAGTATTAGTGTGAAGGTGATTCAGGATTGTCGCAATAATTATTTACAATGAGAGTGACAAAACATAACTTTATGTCTGATTATTTGTAATAAACTAAAAAATAGGTTGGAAATTAGCCAGCAGTTGAAGAGCTTCCTTGTGAGTTATATACCAACATATATTTGGAGCTTCCACCGTTATCAAGGGTGTCACAATATCATAGCTTTAAATCTACCGGAAGCTATGTTAGACTCGTTGATGACTGTGTAATTGTTAAATTTATAGACGTTCTTGAGAATCTTGTGGAATATTTTTTAATGAGTATAATTTAATGTCATTCGGCATCGCGCGACCGTAACTACTTATAAATAAACCGTATTGGGGACAGATATTTATAACTGGGCCTAGAAATGCATGTCATTAGTAAATCATGACATACGCCTTTTTCGAAGTGGCTTTGTTAAGAAATATTCTGACAGCTGATAATGACGAGGATACAAATGAACATCAACTTTTTTGAGACCAGATAATGTACATCTGTTCTTCAGTTAATAAATCACCAATAACCACCTTTACGATTCCTCTAATGCATTCATGGAGGTTAATGTTAAGGCACAACGCATTCCAATTCCCTAATCTGGTCATACATTCTTGTTAACTAGCACATATTTAGCAGACACTGTATTCTAACCTTGTTTCCGTTTTACCATTGCAGCTCAAAAAGCTGCTTTTCCACCAACATTTGTCATATGAGCAGCCTTGATATGCTTTGCGACCTGCATAAATGGTTCTACAGAAGACTATATAGAGCTGCTTAAGGTGATGTTTGTGATGAGTGAGTAGGGCATAACTGCGACATTGCGACGGTGCGGTGTGCTTAGTGCAGTGGTGTGGTTTCGTGAGTGGTACAAACGCGGTGTTGGGGACACTACAGGTGCACCGCGCAACAGACACGTGTGTCGCAGAGAAGAGGACGACGTTGGCGGGGCAAAGTATGAGATTGGGATAGTTGGCAATGCATCTACAACAATCAGCGTAGAAACAGACAAGGGACAAGAAAGGGAACAGAGAGAAGCGCTGTCTTCCAACTGTGCATTTATTGAAAAAAACGCACATTCATAGACTATTTTCCGTAAGACATCTGGGTGCCGCCATCTTGGGCTGTTAAGCCGATGTTTTCTTGTTTTTGTATATCGCGACGTGAATTAATATGGCCATGAAACATCGTATGCACCAACCCAACCGTTTTTATGCGCATGCGTCTACCGTAACACCGTTTATTTAGTTGTTAAGATACAAAACACAAAGGTTAACAGCCCAATATGGTGGCCCTCAAACCCGACCGTGAAATAGTCTATCTATGTCAGCATACCACATCAAGTGAGCGCGCACAGGAAATTGCGTAACCATATCAATAGCTTAAGCAGAAAATACTTATCGGACATGGCGAAATACATGATAAACAACGGCACAGGAAAAAGGCACGAAAAGCCAACGAAAGCATATCACTGATGCGCACCGTGGTCAATGCTGTAAAGAAAAGCCAGCATTTTTGGGGTCACCGCAACCGAGGGCTTGCTAACACAATTACCCTTGGCAATAATCGGGGCCAAAATGATAACTCTGGTTTTATCATGTGACTTAAGTTAACCTTAGCCGTAAGTCCACCCTAACGCGTTTCAAGAACCTACCTTGTACTTATCGCAGAACTTTCCTCGTACTTATCACCGCCATACGTAAGGCTCAGTTAAGGTAGCCTATGACCTACCTTAAGGCTGCCTTGTAAACAAGCAACATGGCGGGGAACGAAAATTTTGCCCAGTTCGTTAATTATGTGAATCGCAATGAAGAAATATTCAACGGCACAGCGTACACATACACGTCACCGCCGCGGTGAGTTCTCAACGAACGACTAACCCGGTGGAGGCCTACGACAAGCAGGGACTTCACAAAAATTGTCATGAAGAAACTGCTCTCTCTGCTGTTTCTGCAGGAAACTATCCACGGTCGTGGGTTCCCTGTGCCGCCTCTCGTGCAAGTGCTCAGCGCATCGCGCTTTTAAGGTGTGGGCACGTTTCAACTTCGGAGTGGCTACCTTGTCAATGTCTCGTAGCCGACCGTGTCACGAGTATACAGTCGAGGGGATATCTGCCTTGATTGCCAAAACACTGTTTCCCGTACCGGTAAAATATCCCGAAGTGGTGCAAACAAGTTTATAGTTTGGCCGGCCGTACACGGATGCGCATTGCGTCGGCTGTTGAATTCTATTGCGAGCGGCGTCCACGCAATTTTTTTTTGTTTTTTTTATGAAGGGACACAGCCTTCGCCTTCATGCTTTAAAGTATCTTATGGCACTTGTTGACAACTTCCGTCAGGACGCCGCACTCTTCGTCGGTGAAGTTCGCTTTAGTGCGCCGTTCCGCAGTAAATGCAACTTCGTAAAAAAATACGGTAAAACTGCTCAAACAATTAAGTAAATCAAGTGAAATTTTAGAAAAGCGAAAAAAAAATGACAAATGCTGAAGCGAGCCTGAAAATACCATCAACGAACACAGCAAAAGGTACAAGACGTCGAAATATCAAAAGTGACCTGACGACCCCACTGCGTCGACGGGGGCTGAACAAATGTGGCCAGACGAAAAACGTGTATTTGACCGAAAACTGCCGCTGCCTTAACAAACATTTCTTTTGTTTACGTATGGCTGCTTCTGTTCCCACTGTTGTAAGTTTCTTGGAATAAAGCTAATTTATTGCTGCTCGAGGTAATCATTTTGTAGCAAACATTTACCTACCCTCGCTCCCAGAGGTTGTACTTCATGACTTAAGGCGCCTTTCATAAGGCGCACTTATGACAAGATAAGGCAGATTTTTTAAACTCATTTTATGCTTTTCTTATACTTATACTTTATTCTTCCTTTCGTAAGTAGCCTTATCGTGATAAGTTAATGTCGGTTCATGAATACGGCGGTTAGTGCATTTATAGAACGTAATGGCAGAATGCGTATCTTCAAAGCCATCCCTTCTACCATGCCACATTTGTCGTAGTACGAGGACAGGACTAGTTTACGTTCCTCCTGATATATCATAATCTTATGTCCTTGCTATTAAAGATCCCTTAAAGACTGAAATGTCCGGGGACTTTGGATATATACCGCAAAAATATTTTTGTATTCCATTCAGCTGCGTTGAGCTTTACGCGATGCACACTCACTAAACGAGTTTTGCGTCGGTGGGACTTTTCATAGAAGAGATTACGTTTCCCGATGAGGCCAAAGCATGTACTCACCTCTACTTTTTCTCGGCTGCCCACCACCACCTGTGAAAGACAAAAAAATTTGATTGTTGCACGACTGAGTTATAATTATCAATAATCCGTGTTACACCTATGCGAACGCTTACTACGATTGCTATCATTTCGTGCAGGACGTCGAACTATCACGTGCTGTTGCAGAAAAGACACTCTCTTCAGGCGTCTTGCATGAATTATTAACACGAAAGTGTTTTATGCCGGGGCCCACCAACACTTTAGTGCCGTGTTTCTGTCACGGAAATGACGTTGAAAAAAAAACTTGGACCATCTCCTCGAACGGAACCCTGATTGGATGCGAAGCAGCAGCGGTGCGCACGACGTTGACCCGGTTGAAACGGGCGTCGACGCGGGTGCTGGAAGAACGGTTTGAAGCGAAACTCGGTGTAGCGTTTACCCGAGTAAACGTTCGTTTGAAACGCAAAGACACGGGAGGCGGGTCAGAGGTGTTGCGAGCGGGCGGAGCAGCCGGCAGCTGCGGCGTGACCTACTTGGCACCGCTCCAACACCTGCGGCGAGGGGAGCGCGTTGCGGCGCGTTCGTCCGTACGCACGGAGGGACAGCGTTACGCACGTGAGTCAAATAGCTGCTTCGCACCTAAAATGTGCACGATTATATGTCAAAGAAAAAAAAGTTCCGCCAACGGGCATCGAACATATCACCTCACGGTCTGCAACACCAGAAGCCGAGCACGCTATCCATTACGCCACGGCCACAGACTCTGGCATCGTTACAAACGCGCCTTTTATATCTACCACTTTCTTCACAGTGCTCCTCGTCTATCGGGGTGGTGTCGCCCTCTTGGAGCAGTAAAGTAATTCATCATTACTGTGGCATCCGCGATTAGCACCTGCTACGCGTCCGTCTCAGTCGGCGTGTTTTCAGTAGAAGTGCAATTTTGTCAACGTCTTAACGCAACGTGAGGTGGCGACCTTAGGCAAAGCGTCGGCCTCGCTCATAGCGTCCATCCTAACCAAAAAAATTACACCATCTCCCGCTAAAGGGAACCATGTGTAGATGTGAAGCAGCGGGTGCTAACGCTTACACTGGCGGCGGCGTTGACGCTGGCGCTCATCGCAGCGTTGCGCAGGAGAGAAAACTGGGGAGGCGCAAAGCAGACAGTGATGGAGCAGTGCTTCCTACTGGAACATGCCAATCGCTGCTAATGGGCAATGAGAGACAGAAGACTCCGACTGGACACAGAGACCCGCACTCCGCTTTTAGTTAACGCGCACGCTGCGAATTTTTATTGTTCAACAACGCACAGGAGAAATCTCCCACCGACACCACCTTGGAGGTCAAGATCCATTGCCATATATACGGGGTGGCCAGTGAACGGTTGTGCAGCGCGAGCAGTCGGTTTTTTCAACCAAGAAACTCGCTAGCAGACGCTGCCCGCGTCGGCGTCGCGAGGCGAGAGAGGGGAGGATCGTAGGAGAGGAGAGAGGGGGTGACACGCATGCGCAGTGGGTGTGTGGACGCCGTGGGCAGGGATGCGTAGAAGAGAGAGGGGTGAGCGTAGGAGAGGAGAGATTAGGGACGTGCATGCGCAGTGGGAGTGTCGACGCCGCGGGGAGGGATGCCTAGAGCAGAGAGAGGGGGAAAGGAGGTTTTTTATTTTTATTTTTTTAAAGGGTTTGCGCATGCGCAGTAAGGGTGGGCACGCGGCACACCACCACCACCGGATTAAGCTTCGCCATAAGATGCTTCACATCTAAAATGCGACGTGTACCTCCCTCCAGTGGCTGTAATACCGCGTTCCTCGCTTACGCTTGCCCCAAGAAAAGTCGCGGCCGGGCTACTAGGGCGACACGACGCACTCGGCGTTTCCCCTAGTCCGACCGTGGTGTACGTTCATTCACACTTTAACATGCCGCGGGGTCCCAAAGTTCTGCGCCCCAACAGTGACGCTCTTCTGGCTTCATGCCTGTCGCTGTGATTACGCTCTTGCCGTTAACATCTACAGCTACCAGAATGGTTTCTTTAATCGTTGATCATAGACGTTAGTCGCGGGATGGAGATGTACCACCAAGCGTCAACATGGGTGCATCCACGTTATACGTTGTGCGAGCTCTCCTGTTTCAATGTACAGTAAACATTCAATTACCTCTGTACGGGCACGTTTTACTTTCGTGTTATACCTTTTCCTATGACGGAGGGATCAACCATATTAGGGGCGAAGCAGCTATTTGACTCACGTGTGTAACTCTGTCCCTGCGTGCGTACGGACGAACGCGCCGCAACGCGCTCCCCTCGCCGCAGGTGTTGGAGCGGTGCCAAGTAGGTCACGCCGCAGTTGCCGGCTGCTCCGCCCGCTCGCAACACCTCTGACCCGCCTCCCGTGTCTTTGCGTTTCAAACAAACGTTTACTCGAGTAAACGCTACACCGAGTTTCGCTTCAAACCGTTCTTCCAGCACCCGCGTCGACGCCCGTTTCAACCGGGTCAACGCCGTGCGCACCGCTGCTGCTTCGCATCCCATCAGGGTTCCCTTCGGGGAGATGGTCCAAGTTTTTTTTTTTTTTTCAAAAGGAGGAGACGCATCAGATTAACGGTGCTCGCCTGTTAACCCGAAGGTCGTGGGATTGAATCCTGACTGCATGCGGCTGCCGCATTTCGACGGAGGTGAAATACTTGAGGCATGTGTACTTAGATTTACGTGCACGTTAAAGGACACCAGCATGTAAAATTTTCCGAGGCCCACCGCTACGCCGTTCCTCATGATCACATCACGCTTTTGGGACGTAATATCCAAACAATTATGTATTAGCACTACTAGCCTTGTAGCGACAGTGAAAAATAGTACTGCATGAGTGTGCTCAATATCACAGTTGCTATGTCTGAATCATAAATAGTTGTCCGCCGCGGTGGTATGGCGGTTAGAGTGCTCAGCTGCTGACCCGACGGTCGCGGGTTCAATCCCGTCCGCGGCGGTCGCATTTCGATGAAGGCGAAATGGTAGAGGCCCGTGTACTGTGCGATGTCAGTGCACGGTAATGAACACCAGAAAGTCGAAATTTCCGGAGCCCTCAACTACGGCGTCTCTCATAATCATATAGTGGTTTTGGGACGTTAAACTCCAAATTTTATAATTATTATTATCATTATTATATTATTATTATTATTATTATTATTATTATTATTATTATTATGAATCATAAATAGTCACTTTCGTACTCGCTTCTCGCGGTAGACCAAGTCCGAGCATTTATTGTTATTCAGTTACAGTTTGTACCTAATACCTAAGAAATGACGCGCAGTTTGTCAGATATCGTATTTCTAATGTTGATGAGACCCGAGCGTCCTGTTTGCGGCGGGATTGCTATTGTCCTGTGCACTTCTAATTGCAGCTTAATGTGTCTCAGCACAAGGGGATCTGCGAAATGAGGCCCCATGTAACAACTTTTCCCTAGTCCTCGCCACGTATCGAAAACCCGTTTATTTTGTGTAACGCGAGCGCCAAATTATATTCACATTTGGGGGGCTGGAAACACGCCTTAGTCGAAATGTGACGGCACTGCATACTCGAACGCCAACGACTTCGATGTCAAAATATATTTACAATTTGGTTCAAATCGATGGAACAAGGAAGTAGCCAGAAAGTAGCCAGGAAGCCAAGACGTTTTTTCTGCTGCCATCGGCCTGAAAAAAGTGGCCAAATTTACGCAAGGTAGCCAAACCTGGCAACCCTGGTGGCACAGAGAAGATAAATCCTGTTATAATGTGAGAGACCAGCTATGCAACCCGACCTTAATACAGGGAAAACACGAGAAGTTTTTCACAGTCTGCGGAATGTAAAATTTTTTCAGGTATTAATGTCATGGCTTTCCGCATACCTTAATGGCAGAGAGGAAGCCATCTGGCCCTCATAATAAGGACATAATAAGGACGGTTTCGAGAGCTTGAAGCATTCACCGACGGGTTCTCAAGTGGTGAGGCAGCAGTATATGCATGAAACAATCTATTGAAGCGATAGTTTTATTTTACATTTCCTAGGAAAGACAAGGCTAATCTGCCTAGTAGCTGCTGGGATTGTAAATTCATACGCGAAAGCGAGAATCACGATGGCGATCGCTAAAGGGTATACTTGACTGTATGGGTGGATCTCGTCACAACTTTTCCTTTGACTATTTTCCGATTGACAGGGGTACTTCCCCCTGAATCACGTTTGCAAACCAGTTTCCTTTCAAAGGCCATGTGGGTCCATGTAAAATGGACAGGCAGTATCAGTGAGGCCTTTTGGTGGGCTGGTTCAATAACGTTTAAAAGGAACCAGATGAACAAATGGTGCTGTTACTCGTAGAGGGAGAATCCCGCGGTTTAGGCAATATGCGAAAACACAGCGCAATAAACCAAAACACGTTCCCTTTCTATTTGCGGCCTCCGTTAACCATTCCGTTCCCCTCACGCATGCTCTCGCTAATCGCCCCCCAAGATAACGTGGTCATTTCGCTCCATAAAGAGCCATTCTCACTACCCTTGCTTGTTTGTCTCAGCCTTGGTGATACGATGCTTTGGAAGGGGGTTGGTTTCATGGCATGAGAAAAGCGTGCACGAACTTTAGCGTAGCATATTGACGCTTGATCACTAACATGCTTAGAAAGACATCGAACACACCCTGGTTGCTGCGCTTTTGAATGCAGCAACAAGCGATACTCGGAAAAGAAATTCTTCTTATTCCAAGCCGGAATAAAAAAAATGGCCAAGCGACCGGCTATGTGGCTGTAGAGAATGCGGTGGGAGCAGTTTGTTCTGAGAAATGATACCCGTCCTTCTGATGTAGGCTTTTCGATGAGTATTCACAAATGTTTCGGGAAATGTTTGCCTCGCCCCTATACTAGTGCAGCATATTTCACGTTGTTCCTGGTGAAGATATATGCAAAATAACAACAGCACCGGGCAGCTATTGTGTTTGGAGTAAAATTCACGCCTTTTCGCTAACCGCTAGATGATAAGTGCACTATGGAAGCTAACTGCTATAGCATATGCGCAGCCATCACTTTCCATTCGTGCTTTTCCTGACGCTACGAAAACTACTTTGAATGGAAACAGTCTGTCGCGTTCCTTTAGGCCAGTTTCGCTTTCGAGAATCTACTTAAAAAGAAAAGTTGCTGAAGGAAGGCCCAATCACTGTGGAACCACTACAAATCTCAGTAATTGAGAAGCTGCCTTCTATGGAATTTCCGGCACGCCAAAATGTTGGATATATATTGCTGAGGAAGTTTTTGATCCACAGGTGCTGAAGAAAATTCCTGGAAAACCGGAATTCGCCACCAAAAGCATCATTATGCGCGCAGCTGTGGTGAAGTCGGCGTAAAAAATCAGATGGGTCGGTGTGCATCTGTTTATGGCTGCATCAATTTCTGTATCTTTCCGTAAGCCTGCACGACATGTGTTCTAGCATGCACCGAGGCGGTCAAAGTAATAAAGTGCAGGGTGTGCAAGCTGCCCTGTTCGCGTTCGCTTTCATCGCTTTCTCACATCCGTTAGAGTCATCCGTCATTGCATCATTCACGACTCCTATGTGCCTTTATTGACAGATTCGCTAAAATCACTGGAAAATAAAGGATGACTGTGGAGAGCGCGTAACAGCCGTGCAGAAAAACGGTATGCTTCATTAGGGGCTTCAAACGCGCACAAAATTAGTTGACATGCGTTCTTCCACATAAATCAACCGCGCACAGACACAGCTCCCGCCTCCCTGCACGAACTGTCGCGGTGCGCCAAAGGGTCGCGGTATTTTACCGTTCCAGTGACTTTAACTTACCCAGCACAGGCGCGACAACCAAAGAGAGCAGAAAGCACACTTCAGTACGCATGATCGTAAATCTCGCATGAACAGTAATCGTCAACAGCTGTTAAACCGACACAGGAATGGAAATTCACGAACGCGCCCGCTAACAGCACTTCGAACGAACGAAGACATTCATTCATACACTCACGCACATATTCCGTTTTCATCTGGTACTCATCTACAATATACATTGTATTTATATTCCATCACACCAGCCCGAGATAATATAAACTCCAAGCTCCCTCACTCATTTCAAGTCAAAAATATCATCGTCGACTAACGCCTTTTGGCCTATAGTAACCCCTTTTTCACGTACAAATTGGTGGACGCACTAATTACAACTACCTTTTTTGTTCCAACTCTATTCGAAATGCAAAAGTAAATGTCGTGCCTCAAAATGTCCCCTCGGGATAGGAACCTTTATTGTCCTCGTTCAGCCTAACCTCTCCTGCTACTTTTCTTGGTGAACCACAACTGGGATAACTGTACCTTTTACACACTCTGAACCGAAAAGACAGCCGTTCATAGATAAAGCGTTCAAAATACAGAGAAAAACTAAAATCTGTTTTAAATTTACACGGTTTATTCCGGTTACGGTGATGATTTCGTATCCTATCGCAAATGCAGTTGTGGAAATAAACTTTTTTCCCATATATGCTGTAAAAACGGGTTAAATTTAGCGTTATTACAGAAGGCGAGAAGGGGTCACATGTGAATATTCAAACGAAAAAGAATATGGAGAGGACAGAGACGGAGGTGAACACGCACAAGATTTGGTGTGTTCCCGTTCGTACATGTCTTCCCATTTCGTTTTTCGATTCGATAGGCATCAAAACGAAGTAGCCCAGAAAGAAGTATCCACATATGGGGATGCTTAGTACACCAGTTACACAGTCCCATAGTCATTCTTCATGGTATTTGGGAATTGGGCTTGCCAATGACCCTGTTTCCGCACAGTAATCGTTGCCATCATAACAGCTTGTCATAATAGACAGTCCCGCCGGCGGGGATCTTTCTGCATAGCAGCGCTGCGTGTGTCTGCATTCCTTGGACTAAAGTTTCTGCAAATTGCTATTTTCTAAAGCCACAGCTTGTGGCGATTTGCTCGTCGTAAATAGGCAGCCATCAAAAAATCTTATCATCTTCAAAAGCAAAGGTTCTGTATGTTCACGGTGACTGGTTGTTTGTAAAATATTTGCGCGACATGGATGTGAACGTACTGAATTAACGTCGCGACATGTGCACTGCAGTTTTAAACGAGGTGCAGCCTTGACGGCAGCATGGTTTTGAGCTGCTGTGCGCAAGGTCACGAATAAGATTCTCACTACGGAAAATTCTGATCGGAGATGAGTGAAAAAAAGAAAAAAAAAACGAAAAAAAAGAAGGAAACACTTTTTGCCGTGCGTCAGTCTGAGGTCAACAAATCCTCGTGAAAATTAAAGCGAAGTTCTCTCTTACCCCGTTTCTCATAACCCACTGAAAAGTTAGCGATTTTAAACCTCATATACATAATCTCTTGCGCAGTTACGTCGCTGCATCTGATGCCTACAATGTGTTTGCATACTTACTTTGCTCCTTTAGACCCGATACACAAATTTGTAATGCGCATTGTCATATCATAAAGCTCGAGCCGTAAAGGTACCGAGTATATGCGAAACAAGAATCTCTACTGTTCTCATTAAGACTTATGAGGTCTCCGATAATACTAGTTATAACTTTACTGGGTTTGCGTATTTGCCATGGCGAAGCGTATATGCAGCTTCAGCAGTGCCAGAACCTGCTAGTAGGGAGTTTTAGTATAGCGGGAAACAGCAAACACAAGGATTTAGCGTTAGCGTTAGCGTTGCGTGCTCCACACTGAGCATGCGCAGAACGTAAACGTAGCCCGAGCTCTTACGTACGTACGCTATTTCTGGAATATAGCGTTCAACGCTAACACGCAAGAGATTACGTACGCAGGGCAAGATGGCGGTGCCTGTTGAAGCGAGAGCCGTCCCCATTGAACCTTTGTAGTCCTCCGCCTGCATTATTATACTCATTCATTCCAAAATAATGCTCGTATTTGACTTAGATTTGAGTAATGAGGCTTCGCCAGCCGTATAGTGCCAATAAAATAGCTGCGTTTTTTTAGATAAGCAGTCGATTTGCCGAGCAGAAGGCCCTAACAAGATTTCTTGACAAGGTTCGCTCATGTTTTTGGTAGCCGCGAAGAGATGGCGACGCTGAATTCATTCACCTGTTTCCAAGATAAGGTAAAGACGGCCACGAGTCAAGCGAGACTGGTTCCAGGGTCTTGAAGAATAATCCATTGCGGTGTATGCCGAAAGAAAGTGATGTGTTTCGGGCCGTCAGACACAACAATGAACCAAACGTGGCACGGAGACGCAGCAGTGGTGACTTTGTATCCTGAAGTTCGAGTTAGTGGTGCACTTGGGATTCTACAGTGCATTTAGTGTTTTTGTCTAGATGGCTCCGTCTGTGCTTGCGTTAGCGTTAGCGGGAATGCCTCTCGCTGTACTAAAGACCACCGTTTCCCACGCAGCGCGTTCCGTTTTAACGTTAGCGTTGAGACGCTCGCTAACGGTAACGTAAGCGTTTCCCGCTATACTAAAACTCGCTATTTGTTCATGCGTAGTCGTACCTTTCAGTCCGGAGATCATGCACTTTTTTTTAAATGCGAATGCATTTCATAGTCGAGGCTATGTCAGGCGTCCGGCGTTGGCGTTGTCCGCGGAGGAGGAGGAGGAGGATAGGTTGAGGAGGTGTGCGCGCCGGCAGGTGTTAGATGTCAAGCATCTTATGGCGAAGCTTAATCCGGTGGTGGTGGTGTGCGGCGTGACAACCCTTGCTGCGCATGCGCAGACCCTTTCAAAAAAAAAAATAAAAATAAAAACCTCCTCTTTCCCTCTCTCCTCTAGGCATCCCTCCCCGCGGCAACCACACCCTCACTGCGCATGCGCCTCCCTCCTCTCTCTCCCCTGCTACGCTCCCCCTCTCTCCTCTAAGCATCCCTGCCCGCGCCGTCCACACTCCCACTGCGCATGCGCGTCCCACCTCTCTTCTCCTCTCCTACGCTCCCCCTCTCTTCTCTAGGCATCTCTGCCCGCAGCGTCCACACTCCCACTGCGCATGCGCGCCCCCCTCTCTCTCTCTCTCCTACGCTCCCCCCCTCTCCCTCTCGCCTCGCGACGCCGACACAGGCAGCGTCTGCTAGCGAGTTTCTTGGTTGAAAAAACCGACTGCTCGCGCTGCACAACCGTTCACTGGCCACCCCGTATATATGGCAATGAATGTTGACCTCCAAGGTGGTGCCGGTGGGAGATTTCCCCTGTGCGTTGTTGAACAATAAGAATTCGCAGCGTGCGCGTTAACTAAAAGCGGACTGCGGCGGAGCTCGGCGGAGCTATATATGAAAAAAAAAATTAAAAAATAAATAAAAAAATTTAGAAAAAAAACAAGAAAAAGCAAAAAAAAAGGCACTGCGCCTTGCTCCCGACCGGGCTGCAGAAATCAGGCGCCTTTTCCTTCTTCGAACCACAACCACCATATATAAATGGAGTGAAGCGCGCGCGAAATGCATTCGCATTTCCTCACGATTCCCCTTCGGGGAGGTGGGCGCATTTTTTTTCTGCACGCAGCACAAACTCTGAGATGTACGCACTCGCAGATGATCGCATGAAATGCATTTTTTACCTTGACTAAAATGTCGAATCATGATGTTCCGTCGGCAACCGGTTACTGCTTTCTGTCCACAACGAGTGCCAATGTTTTCGCAAACAAAATGCATCGTTATTCACACAGCACACGCCACAGACAATGTTCTCAGTTTCACCGTCCATAAAGGTGAACAAATATTGCAGATGCCTTTCAACGCACACTGCCCGCCACAGTAAACACTGCATATTTTCGAAGACGATGCCGCTGTCCGCCGCACAGGCAGCCATGTGTGTTCACTTCTTCATAATAAACAGCCAGCCTTCGTGGAAAGGTTTCAATGATGCAGTTTACCACACATCTAGATGTTCTCTGACACATACCACAGCTAATCTCGCCACATTAAGATGAAGTTTAAGCTTAGAAGAAAAAGAAAAAGCGTGCCCCAAGCACCACGCGACTGTACCACACTGAGTTACCAGCGGGGGTGTTTTGCCAACGACCGCCTGGCACGTGCGCCGGTGACGTCATGGTGTGACGTACCCCGGCAGAGGTCTTTCAACGCTTACATAACCAAGCTCAATGTTTTAATCATCCATATCGTCACAAACATGAGCTTTCGTAGGGCCTTTGCGTGCTAACGGCTCAGCTTACTTGCCTATTATAATCGTTCATAATCCCCATAATCTGCACGTTTATCTTCATTTTACTGCTTTCATCATAACTTTCATCATTATCAACTTTCAAGAATAATTCGCTTGCCCCCAGCTCTGCTTCAACGCGTTCATTATCATCATTATCACCTTTGATCATTGTCATAAACGCGCTCGCTGTTATGTTCGATTTGAAGATTTATCTTCATCAACAGCATTGTTATAGAGATGTTTACTTGCTGACGACTGCTTCAATGCCTTAATCATCGGAGCCTTCCAAATCAAAGGATTCGCTTCCGCTATGTAACATAAAAATTATGGTATATAGTTCTTGAACACACAGTCATCGTCTCGAATAGAGGTAATAACTCCTAAATATAACTAATAAAATCAGTTTTAGCCCTATTGTAAATAATTATTAAGTGGGAGTCAAACGGCAGTGCAGCGGGTCCTATTACCATGCCGCGTTCTATGACACTGTCACGAGAACTTTGTAGTCCCGATGTCCGCAAACGTCGACGCGGCTGCGAGAATTGAGCCTATGAAAGTTTGGTGGTTCACAGTGCAACAAAATTATATAGAAACAAGATATTCACTTCTTTCACTGATTAAACCAAATACTGCATTATTTCTTATACAGTTATGGCGAACTTATATACATCTTACGCATAACTTCGATGGCAGACCTGTGGAGAGCGCCATTGTTCGGTACGCAATTCTCGCTCTTTGTGCGCCGCATCTGACACATGGAGATTTTTTTTTTATGAAATGCTCAATAATTTCAACGTTTGAAAACAATTTTAGAGGTAAGGCGCTGGCAGGCTTAAACACACTACGTTAATGTATTTTGGCCACCTATGCGGACGCAGGGTACGAAGGGCATAGCTTATTTCGAAATGTTACCACAATAAATCAACGAAAATGATGTGAAATACCAAAGTGACTGCATCAGCAAAATTAAAATGACTGAAACGAATACTTCCTCAAAAATGAGCAAAGGCTAAACTAGATTTACTCTATACGCTACCCTTAGGTAGGAGAGTAGCGCATCTGTTTTCCAAACACCGCTAGCAACCATGCACTGCGGAGAAGCTCACGTGCCGCCGCTGCAGGGTACCGGTTTAACAGGGGGTTCCATGGGCGCCGCCATTATTTCCTTAATAGGCGTGCACCCCCAAAAATCCACTGTCGAGGCTCCGAAGTCTGCCTTTTAATTCCCGAGGCACAGTCTCGAAAGCAGGATTGTGTTCTTTCATCGCCGGTTGTTGACACGCCAGTCACGTGTCGCCTGCAACAACAGAGTGAGGCTTCACCGCATAGCTGTGGTTGCTAGCCGGACCAATGCTTAACTCTGCTTCCGTAGGGAGCATATTTAGTAACTCTCGGCTATACCTAATGGAATGTATTAGGTGAAATAGCTTCCTTTTGGCTGCGGAGTCAATTGCAACGCAGACACCGAATACGCTGCGCAAACAATTCCACAATGTCCCAGCTCAAGGAGCGAGTGATCAGATCCCTTCTCTTGCGTGGGAGAGGGATTGTGATATGTAGGCTGAATAAGAACAAAACTAAGAATTCTCGGAATAACAATAGTAAACAAGAGTGTTTACGTATTATAAACGAATGGAAATTGTTTGATGCTCATATCAACTAGTTTTAGCAAAGATACAACAGCCATTTATGCAATTTACTGCACGGGGAGAGGAGCGTTTCCAGGTTTGTTGACACGCCACCATCCTTGTATCGTGTCAACATTTCTTAGCGTTGCCGCGCAGCGTGCGGCCGATTGCGCCGGCATTCTTGCGCGTCGGGTGAGGGGTATACAGTGTCTCCTCGTACGTGTTTTTGTTGCCGCGAGCTAAAAACTCGACCTAATGTGACAGTCTCTTACTGCGATGTAATAGAAAGCCATGAAACAAGAAAAAATGCCACGGGTTATTGCAGCATGCAGTGGCGAGTGCGAGTGAACGTCACCCGAAAGTTGAGTACCATTCCATCATGGCGGCTCCCGAGCGGTTATAGGTTTTAATGCATGAGCCCTATGGGGGAGCCTTTCCTCTAGAGTCAGTATATTAACTCTATGTGTTTAATACATTCAGAGCTCAAAGATTCCGGATATCGTGGCATGAGGTTCATGCGCTCTCAAGCATGCACAGCAAAACAGCAAAGGTGCCCGTTAACGTATTTCGTGATCTTTTGTCCTACTTGTATTGACCTACAATTCTTTCAGCGCGTTAGTTAGGGTCACGTCTATTGTCCATATGCTCAACCCTCAAGCGCACATGTCACGGCTTAACATATTAGCTCGGGGCAGCAGCCAGTCTTGTTTTTCTTGAGCCGGATTTCATTGTCGTGGTTTTGATGTTCCATAACTTGCACAATATCACTGATAGTCTGATTTATACTAAGAAAAAACAAAGTTTATTTTTACTTCACTATCGATAGTAAAAATAAGCCAATAAACTGCGTTAAATACATAAATATAGCTCGGCAGATTCACGTATCTGGGAATCGATGTCATGCGAAGCATGCGGAGAGAAGGTGGATGTGGTATGATTTTTTTGCAGAGCGAAACGTTACGAAATGACGCTAAACTTATGTGCAAATATTATTCGCAGAGATATGTACGTTAAACAGTCGCATGTTTTATATAACCAGTTGTTTACAAATGCGTAACGATGCCAAGAGCAACATGGGTATTACCAACACCAGAAGCGGTTAAGCTGAAATGTAGTGCTTGTGCTTGCGAGAATCTTTTTCTTTTTCAGCACCGCCTGCGCTAGCCGTTTGCGTTGCTCAGCTGAGACCTGAAGCACAACTCCGGGCCGTCCAGCAAGCTAAGGAAGCCGCCAAAGGACAGCAACACTTTGCCGTAGCCTGGGCTGGATGCAGGCCCGTCCCACCAATTCACAGGGCACTCAAAAATGTTATTTGATCTGATCTGACTGAATGAATTCGTGTTGTAGCACTTATGAGATTTTATCGAAACTACCGGCACGCTCCTCCAAGTGTAGGTAACATGCTTTCAAAGCAACATTGTTGAGAAGTTATGCCGATTGAATTCTTGGAACATCACTTTTTTTTTCAAATAACAAGTAGTGCTTGGTCACAGGTCTACGTGAAGAGAGAGTAAAACGTCTTTGCTTAAGCTTGAATGGAGAAGGAGCAGGTGGGAGGAACACCTTGTCCTGGGTCCCTAGGATCATAGGCGTGGGGGCGAAGGCTCGTCGCAGCGCCCCCCCCCCCCCCCCCTTCAATATTGAATCAATGTATGGGGCATACTTTGCGCTCCACCACCTCTGTAGGTGAGTAGGGGGGGGGCGCCCCCTTGCCCCCCTCGTGCGCATGCCTATGCCTAGGATGACTCTTGCGACGAGTCGGGCTCACTGTATGATGGCTCGAAGACCTTGCGGACCACAGCCACTCGTAACGTAAAGAGCGAAGGAAAAGTAGTTAGGGAGGGAAGATATTTGCAGTACGTGAAAATGTTAAGGCGAATAGCCCGTGTGATTCCGGTGCTCGGTGGTGTTGCTACAGTGTATCATTGGTACAGTATAAAGTGCGGCACCACTTGGCAAGAAGCGCATCTGATGCAATCTACGCTCATAGTTTGTCAGCTGTCAGCCCGTAGCAGTAATCTGCTTTTTCACGCCATGTAGCAGCCGCCCGCAGCTCCAAAGGTTTCTTATATGAGGAGAGGGCGCTTGAGAATGCTCCAAATTCGCGTTTCGCTTTTCAAGTGTCGTTGATGCGTAGGGCAGCCCGACTTGGCAGAGGTATTCACAAGAGCAAACGCTTTCTGCTTCATGCATTTTTGACGAAGTAGGAAGGTCGGTTGTGAAATCTTTTAATCGTACACCTACAATGTTCTGTTCCCCTACGTGCTGAGTTGTCCTAAGTTCATTAGTTATCTTCCAAGCTTCAGCCCCACATGATAGAATTGGAAGTACACAATGACTTTATACTTTGCGTTTTAGGGTCAGCAAAAATGCGTTCGTCAGAATTCGGTAAGGCGTGCCGTATGGGCTACAGCCCGTCCTTATCATTCGTTGATTTTGCTTTGATTTACTTGACACTCCTAAACAAAACAAGATTTGGGTGTAAACTGCTACGTTGTTTTTGTTTCTTTTCCAGGCTATAATCATGAACATTGCTTCCAGCGCATTCATTTTTTTTTCTCTACATTCTTAGTCTCTTCGATTTAGTCATTGTGAGCTTCCTATTCTTCGCCGATATTGCTGAAGTGCATTATGTCATCCGCAAATGATACGCTACCGAGATATTCTCCGTGGATCCTCATGGATATTAATCCCAGTTCCTTCATGTTTAAATCTTTACATTGTTGACATCATCAAAAAGCATAAAGATAAACGAGGACAGTGAACCTCTGTCGTAGTTAGTGTGTAGGCGTTTTTCGCATGCTGAGATGAAAAAAAGCTTGATAACCTGTCCTAAAGCCAACGACCCGAATTGTTCGTATGACTTTCGCACTTGGGCTGGAGTGTCCGGGACGATAGCATCTGCATGCAAAACAGGGCTATGTGTTTTTTGCAACTTCCTCATGACTCATTATAGTATCACATGATCTTTATAATGACGCAGGTAAAAACACGTAGTACAAGACCTTACGAAAGGACAAGAAGACGTGGTTGTGAGGATTTTTTACTGCGCAGCTGTTTAGGCTGGCCGAAACCTGTGCTCCGTCGTATAAAACAATCATCATCATCATGAACCGGCACGTGGTCTCATCATTATCTTTGCAGTGAGTCTCCTTAATCTATCGGCAACTTGTGCTCCGTCGTGCAAAATTCTTCAGGTGGGTATGCGCCACAGAAATCAGGCAAGCCCCACTACCGTGTAGAGCAGGTGCCAGCCTCAAACGAAAGCGAACACGTGAATAAGATAGAGAGAAAGAAACAGATAGAAAATGGAGGTAAACCAAGAAACAGCGAATGCGAAAAAAAAAGCGTTAGGAAGAGAAAAAGGGAGCGAAGGGAATGAATACATAAAAAAGATGACATGACAGATAAACCTAGGTCATGAGAGAAAGGAAGAGAAAAATAGAATGAGATAAAGGAAATAAACACATACAAAGACAGAAAGACAGAGAATGACATAGAAAGGTGGAGAAAGAGATACAAGGAAACAGACGGAAAAAAAGTGATCGAAAAAGCACGGCGGAAGATAGAAAGAAAAAGAAAGAGAGGAAGAAAAGCAGACGAAGAGATAGCAAGACATATATACGAAAAACTGATAGAAAAAAACAGAGAGCAACGCTGAAAGAGAAAGAAAGAGAAATTAAGCGAAACAAAGATAGAGAAAAAGAAGCAGGAAGAGAGAGATAGAAAGAAAAGAAAGTTAAAGACAGAAAGAAATAGTTAGATACAGGAAGAAACAAATTGAAAGAAAAAGATATAAAATGGAAATGGAAGAAACATACGAGAAAGGAAGAAAGAAAAAGTAAACAGAGAGAGTGAGATGAATCGTATACTGATATTTCGGCTTTCTATAGTTATGGTGGATGGCACAACTGGCTCTCGCGCAACGTCTGTTGGCTTCCCATTTCCGGTTGCGCGAGCCACTCCTCCCACGACCAGCTCAGGGGATTGTTGTTCAGTAGAGGCGAGATGGCCGCCTCTTCGCGTAGTGTTTACCGTTATGTGACGCCCTCCAAAAGAGGTGGTACTTCGCACTACAGACATTTGTTGCAGTATCCGTGAGGGTAACCTGTGTAAATCTCAATAGGGCAGATCGAACGACAAGCCCAACAAGGACCCGTCTCTCTATCAGCGGGACACAACTCCAGAAGAACGAAAAACCAACAGAACGGAGGTCAAGATAAAAGAAAAGATGAAATTGTTAGTCAAGACCAAGTCATCGCAGATCCATTGTACAAAAACGTTTGTAAGTTAAGATGAAGAGGAGTCGTAGTATGTAACCTAGATAACCTTCCGAATTATTCAGCATACAAAATCCCCGCTGATGTTCGTTCCCTTGGAGGTAGTTTCGCAAGGTGGTAGACGCAGACGTTTCTTTTTTTGCTTCTGAAAATTTTAGTAGATTTTGTTCTTTTATCTAATTTATAATTTTATCTTGCGATACTTGGGTGGTGGAGGTAGGGCATTTTTAAAATTTTTTTTGTTTTTATTTTTTTCGTTTATTTTTACGCCCAATT
>JALIZH010000415.1:0-11916 GCA_030522465.1 Rhipicephalus appendiculatus
CGCAGGATACGTCCGGTTACTGACGGTGACTCTTGCCGTGCAGACTCCAATAGGCGTTATCAGGTGGCCTCCAGCTATCCGGATTTCGGGTCCACTCCAAGCGGTCTTTACTTTCTTCAGCTTGGCGGCGAATGGCCCACTGACGACGGAATAGTCGGCCCCAGTGTCGACGAGAGTGGTCACGCCGTGGCCGTCGATAAGAACGTCGAGGTCGCTAGTTCGTCGTCTCGCGTTTCAGTTAGGTCGTGGCGTCGGGTCACGGCTGCGTCGATTTGTTGCACTGCTTCCATGTTGCGTCGTTTCGTCTTCCTCGGTCCCCGACGTTTGGTCGGCAGGGCTTCGTCTGCTTCGCGTCGTGTTCTGCAGGTTTCGTCGCGTTGTCGTCGTCGGCGGAGGCGGAGGATCTTCGGCATTTCGACGTACAGCAACCGCACCTCCATCGGTTGCTGCCCTTAGTTTCCCGGATACGGGCTAGGCGACCGGCCCCGGTTTGGGCCAGTGTACTGCCGGCGGTGCGGTGACATGTAGCGGCCGGGCGACGGCGAGCGGGAAGGTCGTCGGGGCGTCCACTGCCCTCCTGCGGGGTAGTCGGCGATATCGCGTGGTTTTTCACCCCGCTGTGGACGCGGAGCGTCGATGGCGAAACCACGCAGTCCCATCTGGCGGTACTGGCAGCGTCGGTACGTGTGGCCGGCTTCTCCGCAGTGGTAGCATAGTGGGCGGTGATCGGGGGGCGCGCCACACGTCGGTCTTCCTCGGAGCGTAGCGCTGGCCGGCACGTGGGTGGTATGGCGTCGGTGCTGGCGGCGGCGCTGTCTGGCGACGGAAATGCGGCGGTGCGGCCTCTTGTCGTGGGCGTGGAGGGAGGGCGTCGTGTCGGGCTACAGCAGCGTAGCTCATGGCTTGCGGCTGAGTATGTGGTGGTTCAGGGGTTCCCAGCGACTGCTGGATTTCCTCTCTGACGATGTCTGCAATCGACGAAACTTTAGGCTGGCACGACGGGAACATACGGCGAAGTTCTTCCCGCACTACGGCCCTTATGGTCTCCCGCAGATCGTCGGAGCAGAGTGGTTGGATCTCTGCATAGCCTGGCGTAGAGCGGCGGTTGAATTGCCGTGTGCGCATTTCCAGGGTCTTTTCGATCGTTGTCGCTTCCGACACAAATTCTTGGACACTGTTCGGTGGGTTCCGCATCAGTCCCGCGAAAAGCTCCTGTTTAACTCCTCGCATGAGGAGGCGAACTTTTTTGTCCTCGGGCATTTCGGGGTCGGCGTGGCGGAAGAGTCTGGTCATCTATTCAGTGAAGAGCGCCACGTTTTCATTCGGCAGCTGCACACGTGTTTCCAGGAGGGCTTCGGCCTTCTCCTTGCGGACCACACTTGTGAAAGTGGCCAGGAACCTGGCGCGAAAAACATCCCACGTTGTGAGGTTTCGCTCTTGATTCTCGAACCAGGTCCGAGCGGCGTCTTCTAAGGCAAAATAAACGTGCCGAAGCTTGTCGTCGTTGCTCCAGTGATTGAAGTTGGCGACCCGGTCATACGCTTCTAGCCAGCTTTCCGGATCTTCAACTGATGATCCGCGGAATATTGGCGGCTCTTTGGGCTGCCGGAGCACGATTGGTGCAGGCGGCACGGGGGTGGTCATCGTGCCTGTGGTTGAAGTCACAGTCTTGGTTTTCCTGGTGTTGTCTGGCAGAAGTCCGTGTTCTGGCTGTAGTCCCTGCTGCCTAGGCTGGTTCGACGATGAGGGTTGTCCTTTGCGTCGTCTTCTTCGCGGCTTGGGCTAGGGTCAGCGCCTCGCGGGGGCGTCCGGAGCATGGACGAAGCAGCACCTCCACCAGATGTCACGTGGTTGTGACGTCACGAAGGCAGCAGGCGACGTGTCCAAAATGAAACTGTTTATTAGGCCGAACTTGTGGCCGGTAAACAGAAAGTAGGATTACAGCAATACACGCTGGCACTGATAGCGGCGAACAGAGCGTCGACCGGCGATCAACTAAACATCGTTGGAACGCGCCGGCTTTTATAACTCACGCGTCGAACATTCTTGTCTTATCTCTGGTCGTCGCGCAAGCTCTCGAATAATCTTGGGTGTTCGCGTCTTGCGCCCAATCTTAACAACATGATCTACTAGAATCGTGAACCTTCTCGAACACTGCAGGCGCGGTTTGTTCACAGTCTTTGTGGGCGTAAAACCGAATACAGTAAAAGAAACGCGCGTGGCAATATGTATGTGTATATATATAAAAAGGCATAGAAAAAATAAATCAGTAGAAAAAAATTCCCAACCCCCCTGACCGGGGATTCGACCCAGCGACCCGTCGCTCCGCAGTCTGCTGCGCTAGCCAACACAGCCACACGCCATTTTTTTCTTTATTACTTGCACATCATACAGTAATATTACAGTGCATGAACAGCGTGGACAGAGGTAAGAAGCAGTGTTGTTTACATAGCCATTATAATTCCTTTATGCCCATAAGTGGCTCAAGTTTGGAGATCATTTGGCGAAAATATTCACGAATAGGCATTGTTTTGATATCGGCATGACGAACTGCCATGTACTTTTTCCAAATACTGTAGAGGCCGAGCAACATAACAACATCGTAAGGCACTTCTCCTTCTTCGTCATAAACTGGTAAAAACCGGATCCCATAGGCATGTAGCGGTAGATCTTTTTTGATAGTTCTTTGCAGAATGTCCCAAAAGAACACGCCTTCCCAACAATCCAGAAATACGGTTTCAGGCTTACGACAGAGGAAACAGTCCGTTCCCCACGGTACAAACAGACGAAGAATACGTCGTGGCTTACGCGAGTCGAACTCTCAAGAAAGCTGAATGCAATTATTCGGTCAGTGAGAAGGAATGCCTTGCCATAATTTGGGCTTTGTCTAAGTTTCGTCCTTACATTTATGGCCGCCCTTTCGACGTCGTCACGGACCATCATGCTCTATGTTGGCTCTCGTCGCTGAAAGATCCATCGGGACGCCTCGGTTGTGGGACACTTCGACTGCAAGAGTACGACATTCATGTTGTGCACCGATCAGGCCGGAAGCACTATGATGCTGATGCGCTCTCCAGCTCACCGCTAGCGTCCGACACGGCTTCTTCGTCAGCTTCCGTGTCGCCAATCGACGTCACAGACATGTCGTCGGAGCAACGAAAGGATGCGTGGCTTTGTCGCATACTCTACTTCCTGGCTGATCGATAAACTCCATCCGCTTCATGAACCCTGCGTCGCCAAGTGCCGCATTTCGCTATACGAGATGGTCTCCTGTATCGGCGGAATTACGCGCCTGATGGCAGGAGGTGGCTGCTTGTCATACCTCGCCACATGCACACGGAAATGTGCGCTGCCTTCCACACCAACCCGCAAAGCGCTCACGCCGCCGTTTTTAAGACCTACAACCGCCTGCATCAGCGATACTATTGGCGCGGCATGTATGCATTGGTGTGCAAGTATATCCCCCACTTGTACTGCCTGTCAGCGACTAAAGGCTCAACCTCACTGAGCAGCCGGTACACTTCTGCCTCTCCCGTGCCCGGCGCGTCCATTTGACCGCGTTGGGATTGATTTATACGGCCCGCTTCCATCGACCACGTCCGGGAACAGATGGATTATTGTCGGTGTAGATCACCTCACGCGTTATGCCGTAACTGCGGCTTTGGCCACAGCAACGGCCAGAGAAGTTGCATTTTTCATCTTACAGAACTTCGTCCTGCGCCACGGCGCTCCCCGCGAACTTTTGAGTGACAGAGGGCCTGTTTCCCTGTCCGACGCTATTGAAGCCTTGCTCGCTCAGTGCAACATCGTTCACCGCTTGACGACCGCATATCACCCGCAAACCAATGGCCTAACCGAAAGATTTAATCCCACTCTCGGGGATATGCTGACGATGTACACGGCATCAGACCAGACCAACTGGGACACCCCCTTCCTTTCGTGATATATGCGTACAACACTGCTACGCAAGCGACCACAGGATTCTAACCATTCTTTCTTTTATACGGAGGCGAGCCATCACGCATGCTCGACAATATGCTTCCTTACACACCTGACGCATCTGAGTACGGTCCAATTTCCGACGTGGCCAGGTACGCAGAAGGTTGTCGACAGTTGGCCCGTTCATTTACGACGGAAGACCAGGGGCGCCAGAAGCTTAGGCGCGACGACGATCGACCTCTTGCTGCTTTCACGACGGGTACCCTCGTTTGGCTTTGGGTCCCGCCGAATAGTCCTGGACTATCCTCCAAGCTACTGGCCCGATATCGCGGCCCCTACCGGATTCTTGCTCTGACTTCTCCCGTAAATTGCGAGGTCGAGCCCTTGACATCATCTGACGACCTACGCCGTCGCGGCCGCGAAATCGTGCACGTGTCCCGTATCAAGCCATATTTTGACCCCGCTATATTGGCAACGCCTTAAGTCGCCAGGATGGCTCCGCTATTCCCCGGGGGCAAATGTAGTGAAGAGAGGACAACGACGACACACGAATAAGCAAGGTACCCTCAGTGTCAATAGCAGCAGGGGACACGAGCTCGCGCTTGCCCGGATTCAGGCTGCTGGACGCCTGCTCTTCGACGCTCTACTCGTGACGCCTCTCGACCATCGCTGAAGTCTAGGCGTCAATAAACCACGTCACACATGCAATATTTCTGCCGCTTAACGTGATATCATGCACAGCTAGGCAGTTTCATTCTCGACCCGCCACGGTGGTCTAGTGGTAATGGCGCTGGACTGCTGACCCTGCCGGTCGCGGGATCGAAGCCCGGCCACCACGGCCGCATTTGGGATGGAGGCGAAAATGCTCGAGGCCCGTAGGCTTAGATTGAGGTGCACGTTAAAGAACCATAGGCGAAAAAATTTCCGGAGCGCTCTACTAAGGCGTCTCTCATAATTATTCGTGGTTTTAGGACGTTAAACCCCAACAATTATTATTAACTGTTTCATTATCAACGTACCTTGGGAAGTGACAGTTACGTTCTCTACAGTAGTAACCTTCTGGCCGCACACCATCCACGAACTGAAGGAAGACAACCTAATTACGATGCACAATGCAAGTGCGGCTGCGGTGATTGCCATGAGGAACCGCACTCCCCGGCAAATACAAGAGCTGTTTTCGGTGTCAACACATAATATATTTGTTTTCGAAAGGGCGGCAGTGAATAGGTGTCCAACATATACAAACGTTTAGCCGCACGTCATAAATCTTGACATACATCATTAAACTGGCCACACTTGTTTTTTGTTCCTTATGAGACGTCAAACATACACTGAAGCAGATAGGCATTACTTTGACGCTGCTGTAGACGTGGCATCTGAGTTACACTACAAGTCATGCGCATGTGCCATCAGTTTTATTCGCAGTGAAAATGATAATTACCAAAAAAGAAAACGTAACAGACAATCAAGATAAAACGCCATCTTCTGCAAAATAAACTTTCTTCGATGCTGCAGTTCGAGTTTTACGATGGCTGGCTGGATCGAGAGTGATAGCAGGAAAAGCCATTTTATATCCAGCAATATTCAAGTAGATATAATTTGACTTAATCTTGCGTATGGTCCCTTACTTTGAAAGCTTCTTCCAGAATTGTAACTCGGGTTATTTACTAGTGTGGATCACGTGCATGTTTGTTATGATTTAAGCAACTTTTTAGCACTATATTGTGTGCCTTAACATCATGTTTACTCTAGTCTTTTGCATGGCGAATGTGTGTGAAAACTATTGGCTAATAAATTTTTCGGCTGCTTCATGGAATATTCCTTGTTCTTTTTTGTCTTCCTTCTAAATTAGACTAAAAAAGGCAGTCAGCATTTTGCGATGGTTGCAAGGGTACTTGACAGTATATGCTGCACGCTGACCACTTCAGTCATTGACGATCCCATGAGAGCGATTATCCCTCACAAGTACACAAGTGAAATAACCTATACAAGTCCTATAAACCTATACAAGTCCCACACGATAGCTTCGCATTATTGAAGCAAGATTCTCGGCCGATTCACGATCCTAATGTGAAATAAAGAATTTTTTCGCGTGCTTTGTACTCTACTATCCCATCAATAAATTAAACTCAAGGAAAACCTAGATAATGTCGCGCGGCCGGCTCCGCTAATGTGAGACCGACAACCGCGGCGTCATTGATCGGCTCAAACCAGAGCTTCGTGTTGCGCCCTGGAGTTGCTGAACCTATTATGGCCGTGCCTGCAAGCATGGTCTAAACACCTACGTACACTTCTGACACCATGCTCGCAGAATAGCGAAGCGAAATAAGTAGTTCTGTGGCTAATTTTCTTTTTTTTACGATATACGTTTGTGAGTTCAGCAGCTGTTGGAGTTTCAGGAATTACTTTCGGCAGTGTATTGGAGCTAGACGCGCGTTCGGAAAGTTTTACGAGGGCATCGCCTTTCCAAGTATTTCCTTCGTAAGTGACAAGGGTAATGGATGCATTCACTGCCCTCCCACTTTTGTTACGACACATGATATTTTCACGAACTTATGTATAAGCATTTTTGCATTAAACTACCTCTCCGACCATTGACCTCGCTTCGTTGCTTGTTGCCACGTCCACGTTTTTTGCGAGTTCGTGCGTTAGATGCCGAGAATTCTTTTATTAGAACATTTTTTCTTATTATAATGCCGCCTAATTTACGTCCTCTTTTTCTTTTCACCCATACCTGTAGGCGTTATATCACTGGGGAAGTGGCCGTTTATATGGAAGGTCTCTTGTTTGTGCCATGAATTTTTTTCACAGCTTTGGTAACGTAGGCTGCAACATTTGCCGTTACGTACATGTAATAAAATCCCTGATTATACTTTCGTAAATTAGGCTATAATCCTTAAAAAAATCGTTCACTGTTGAACAATTATGATTTCTGTGGAATATTTTGGTTATGTTCACCTAACGTCATCGTAATTTCAGTATAGTTGTGATAATTCCCTTGAAAATGTATTGTGAAATATTGTTCGAAGTCAAATAATTTTTTAATGCCAAACATCTTAGCGAACTTCGGCGACTTTGAATGTTTCTATCTATCTATCTATCTATCTATCTATCTATCTATCTATCTATCTATCTATCTATCTATCTATCTATCTATCTATCTATCTATCTATCTATCTATCTATCTATCTATCTATCTATCTATCTATCTATCCATCTATCTAGGTCATTCACTTTGATTATGTTATATTTTTTAAACAGTGGGTCGCTAGGTGCTAGAACTATAGCGTTGTCTATCAGCTTCAGTATTTTCGTCTGTATTCTCAGTAATTTTGTTAAGTTTGTTTCTGTAGTTGTACCCCAAACCAAATAGCAATAGTTAAGATAAGAACTAAACAGCGATTTGTATATCAATAACTTCACCGAGGTGGGGATGAGGTACCGGATACGGCTGAATATTCCAGTTATCCGGCTTAATTTTATTTGAATATCATTGACGTGGTCATCCTATCGCAAAGAACTGGAGAAATGTACCCCAAGAACATTCACTGTTTTCACTATTTCTATATCTGAAAATACAATGTTATTCTCCAAACTCACTTGTTGACCTTTCGAATGAAAAACTGCGTGCCGGCAATATAACGGCGAGCTATTCATATGCACCATTTACCGCTCGCGGTACGCACATCTCGGAGCAGCTTCAGCGTGTTTTCGATCACGCAACGCTTTCACATTTTCTTTCAAATTAAAAAACATCCCTTGAGACGCGCACGAAAAAAGTGGCCTCCTTCTGTACCCCCCTCATGATGTAGAAGGAAAAAAAGAAAAGAACACCGGGCCCACTTGGCGTCAGACGCCACCGCGTGGCGGTAGACGCAGAGGGGTCGTTTCAATCAATCAATCAATCAATCAATCAATCAATCAATCAATCAATCGATTTTATTTGGCATTCAGTACAGCAAGATAATGAGCACGAGGACAAGAACAAAAAGCTGCTATCTAGCAGCTTGACGAAGGTCCTTGCCCCAATTCCTGACAGCCAAAAAAAAAAAACGTACCATGCGCCTAAACATCTGTAGTTTTACATTTCTACTAAACATTTCTAGTTCTCATATGTAGCAGAGTAGTCGACAAAAGAAATACATCGAAATTACTACATGGCAATTATGGAGTACACAGTTCATTTGAGCAAACAAAAGATGTTAGAAAACATGAAATAGTGCATCATTGAAGCGGAAATACGGAAGTAATGTACAATAATGAAAGTGCACAGATTATTTCACACAAATGAGACGTAGAAAATTTTTATGCGCTATAAAGACTTTTGCATTGATATATAAACATCAGAACTACGCTAATGGAAAAAATAAAGCATGTGTATAATTCAGGTTCAAAAAATAACTCAAATGTTTAGAACATAATATGTAACACACAAATCATTTTATAGAGATGTCGTAACACGCTCTACTGCTTTGAAGACAAGTGCTCAACCACATACCGCTTTATTGCATTTCTTGAAAATTTTTCTATACGAATGTCATTTCTTTCAAATTCATTGAGCAAGCATGGCACACGGTATGACAGGCTGCTCATTCCATATTTCGTGCGCGACAAAGGTATGAGCCATTTGTGCCTTTCCCTGATGTTATACGAGATAGTTTTGGGTATAGTCAGGTTGCCTAACGACAAAAAACTATGGTTGTTGCATCGGAAGTATTTTTGGCATTTTAGAGCGAGGTTAAGATTATAGAAATTTTCAAGCGGGCAGATCTTAAGGGTGGAAAATAGCTCTCCAGTATGGGCGTCATACTGAGCATTTGCTATGTGGCGAACTGCTTTTTTTCTGAAGCACACTCAACCTATGTGAATTGAACTTTGTAGTATCACCCCATACTAAGTGACAATACGTTAAATGAGGGGAAAGTAGGGTGTTATAAATCATGCGTTTGACGCTACGCGATAAAGTATAGCGCAGTCTACAGAGCACCTCGCAGGCTTTCGCTAAACGTGTGGCGATATGATCTGCATGATCATTCCAAGAAAGATGATTATTAAAAACAACTCCCAAGGTTTTGACGTTTGATGCAAGTTCTATGCTATCAGATGCAAGCTCTAATCTGAAATCTTTAAAATCATGTCGTTGAGGCAGGGTGAAAAGGACCGCTTTAGTTTTAGCTGTATTCAGTTTTAGTGAATAAACGGAGCTCCATTCGGCCAAATGTTTTAGGGCAGTATTAGAGATGACCGAGAGAGTATTGATATCGCTTGATCTCAAGAAAATGCTGGTGTCATCTGCATAAACTATAAAGTTAGCGCCGTTAGAAATGTTTGTTACATCATTGATATAGATATTGAATAGTATGGGCCCTAGTATGCTACATTGCGGTACTCCTTCAGTTATTTCTTTCAGAGTAGATTGTTCAGACATAATGGCAACGCATTGCTTTCTGTGTTTTAGATACGAAATTAGTAATGTAAGAGGAGTGCCACAGAATCCGTAATGCTCTAGTTTTGTAAATAAATTGCGGTGATTTATGCGGTCGAACGCCTTAGAATAGTCAACAAAGATACCCAACATAAGTTGCTTATTTTCAAAACTGTTCAAGATTAAACTCCTTTTGTGTTAGTAGGGCAAGTTCTGTAGACATTCCTTCACGGAAACCGTACTGTTGCGCCGTTATGATCGAGTGTTTATCACAGAAAACCGTAATTCTTTTGCAAATTATTTTTTCCAATCTTTTTTATGTAACGGGGAGAACAGACACGGGCCGATAATTTGAGAATACATTTCTGTCTCCAGATTTGAAGATTTGAAAATGACGCTAACTTTCGCATATTGCATTTCCTGAGGAATGATTCCAGCAGATATTGAAAGGTTAAAAATGTGAGTAAGTGCAGGTGATAAGATGTCAGCCACAAACTTTATCGGTCTTATCTGTAATCCGTTTATGTCACGCGATTTGCTATTTTTTTGAGGACATAGAAGTTTCAAAGACTTCATCTGAAGTTGAGGGCGCAAAGAAAGCTGTATGTGCATTGCGCGGACCTAGAAATTCAGTTACGGCAATATTAAAATCACTTTTTTCCAAACTTGTAAAATAATCGTTGAACTTATCTGCAAGTTCTGCGCGTTTTATAGTCCTGTGATTATGTATTAACTCAAGCTCATCAGTCTGGCTGTTGTTGCGGTTTAACAGCTGGTTAATTTCGCGCCAAAGTAAAGCACTCCGACCATTTATTTGACTGAAAAGGTTTTCAAAATAAACTTTTTTAATATTACTCAAGAACTTTGTTACCTGGTTGCAATATTTCTTGAATGCCGCAAACTTACTTGGGTCCCTAGTTTTGACAAAGCTATTATACAGTAAGTTCTTTTTGCGTATCATAACTGCGCACTCATTATTAAGCCAAGGTTTGCGATTTTTCGCGCATTTTCGAATGGTTTTAAACTTGAAACACTTCTCATAGACACCTTTCAAAACGTGTAGGAACGTGCTATACGCTCTATCAGGGTCACTACACTTAAACACGGTTGTCCAATCTACGTTTTCAATTTCACTACGGAACATGCTTAGCGTTTTACAGTTTATTTCATGGGCAACAAAAGTCTTGAATTGACGAGCACCCCCAGAAGCTGCACTGAATGGACAGCAGATATAGATTGGCAAATGATCACCCATGTCAGCAACGATAGTACCTGCTTTCGTGTCTTCGTTAGTACAGTTTGTTATAAAAAAGGTCAATGAGGCTATCAGAAGTGTTGCTAAGGCGCGTAGGTGTTGTTATCATATTTCTACAATGAAAGGACTGAAGAATAAGTTGCAGATCACGCGCGCATTTGGTATTTTGCAAAAGGTTGATGTTGAAGTCACCACCTATCGCGAGGTATAGGTCATTTAGGCAGATGAAACTTAGCAGCCTGTCGAGAAAAATAAAACATGCGTCGGTATTTCCGTTTGGTGGCCGGTACCAAACAACGAAAAAATTTGGGGGACCCTTAAGCTTCGTCTTAAAGAGTTGAACGCGATAGCGATATCCTGTCCCTATTGCGTACTTCAACCACTTAGTGCATACTTGCAATGCACCCACTACGTGGTGTTAAGGGAATACGCGCAGTGACCTGTGGGCCTTCTGTAATGGGTGGCCGGCTTTAGTCGTTATGATAGTGACATGTTCTCACGCCTGATCGCAATGTAAGCTTGTACCACGCAATATTATTGCGATATTACATGTTATGTTGCGGCTCCTACATACAGGATGCGTGTGTTTGTGAGGCATGAACGTTGTTTTCATTGCATTTCCAAGCAGAGGAAGTTATTTTCACTGCATTTCCAAGCGCAGGCGTGGCTGTGTGGTAGAACACCTCCTTTTCACGCAGACGACCCGGGTTCTATCCTCACTCGGACCCGAAAATTTTTATTATTTATTTTATTTGCATCTTTATCGATTTTTCGGTCACGGACAAGATGATGATTTTTCGCTCACAACCAACGACGCCGACGCCGCAATTTCTGCGAAACGAGCTCCTTTAACGCTATCGCGTTAAAACATATTTTTTACATTGCACGCTTAAAACTTCATAGGCTGGCGTTATAAGGGAGAATTCTGGTACCATCGTGCATGACAGTTCATTCGATACCAGCTGTACTACGCCTCCACCACGACGTGTAGGCCTGTTTAAGAAGAAAGTGTGATCGTCATCATACTTGTACCAAGTTTCTGATAACATTATCACATCAAACTTAAAAGAAAATGCATCAAAAAACAAAATCAGCCCATCGTATTTATTCCTCGCGGACTGCGCATTTCAGTGTAACAATTTCAGATAATCGCTATGTTTTGCAGTATCCAATTTATGGAACATAGTTATCACAAAAAAGGAAGTAGAATGCAGAAAGTGGCCCTCTCAAGTGTGCGATTAGCTAGTAGACATTTGGTCAAACATTTTTTTCTAGGTCAGATTCATATGCAATCCGC